>SZYD01001187.1:0-51826 GCA_009363875.1 Mikania micrantha | reverse complement strand
TTAAAAAGTGTGTTAAGTCATCCAACATTGAAAGTAAAGCATTATTGTGTTTAGATTGCCCAACCAGATGGAGCTCTACATATGAGATGATTGTTAGGGTTGAAAATTTTGAGAAAGCGTTTTTGAAGAGTACGATTTGGAAATCAAATTATAGGAATGACCTAGGTAGTGATAATGTTCCTACTGTAACAGATTGGCATTATGCAAGACGGTTATCAAAGGCTTTAGAAAATTTAAACAAAAAACAATAAAAGCTTCATCATCTACAAATGTATTTGTTAATCTTTTCTTCAAGGATATAATAGAAATTGACTGAGTTTGAGAAGTATTTGCGACATTATTCTGATGTGAATAAGTTGCTTTATTTTGCAGCTATTTTAGACCCTAGACAGAAATTGCGTGTTATTAAGTTTGGTTATACCATAATATGCAATTCTGAGAAAACAAAGAAGGACAAACAAGAGGAAGTGGACAAAAAGGTTGACTCAATTATTAAACCTGTAAGTGATGCATTTCAGTCATTGTTTGAGGAGTATAAATTGTTGTATGACACAGAGAGTTCAAATGCAATTTCTGAAAGGAAAGAAAATGTTCAATTTCTTTCGGAGGGAGATTGTGATTTTTTTGCAAAATTCCAATCAAACGGTGGTTTTAGTTCATATAACACTAAATCAGAACTACAAAAGTACCTTGAAGATAAAGAGGAAGGGTGATACCTGAATTTTGATCTATTACAATGGTGGAAAGCTTCTTCCTCGAGATATCCAATTTAACAAAAATGGCAAAAGGTAGTATTATTTTTTAAGTTCATTATTTTATTACATGTTATTTTCAGATAGTTAATTTACTTTGTGGAGTTGAAGACATATTTGCTATTCCAGTTTCAAGAGTTGCATCAGAATCTACATTCAGTACGGGTGAAAGAGTTCTTGACCAATATGGAAGTTCATTGTCTGCTCCAGTCGTAGAAGCACTAATATACACTCAGGATTGGATTAGAAAATCAAGAAAAGATATTACTATCATGGAAGATATGGTTGACTTTGATGACATTGGGAAAGGTAAACTCTTGACATACTTGTGTTTATTTAGTTTACTTCTAATATCAATATAAACAATCTTTTAATTATTTTTGTAGAAATTTCAGAGAAGCTCGAGCCAAGTTATGCAAATAATGTTGTGGAATAGCATCCAAAAAACAATTTCAATATGGTTTTATTATTTTGTTACTTGCCTATTTTCCATTTTGGATTTCTTTAATCCGTTGTCCCAAACTTTTTCATGTCTTCAACATTAACCGCATGCCGCCAATTATCATTTGTTCTTTTAATTATATCACGTGTTATTCTTTTCAATTCTCGATTTTTGGTTGTTATTTTTTATGATAATTGATACAAATTGTGAGAGGTAACTTGTAGTTTACCTTGTAAACTCTGATCAGATTAAACCTCAAACCCTAAATCCCTATCAGAATTTTAATCGACGAAAATAGGTTTTTCAAATAAACTAAATGATCACATCTCTTTGGTATTTTATTGATCAAAATTTGTCATTAAAGTTGGTCAGGTACACAAAGAAAATATATAATTTGTAAATAATGGATGTCAGGTTGTTTTCTCCACCCTTAATAATAACTTGAATTTGATAAGAATCTAGTTTCCTTTGCAAAGCTGTTTGTTGTGGCATAATCTGTTTGTCGATTTATGTCACATCATTGCTTGTGAAACACATAGGATAATGAATTTAAACCTTGGTTTCCTGGTTCTAAAAGTCCAGTTTTCACTTGCATATATTATCTAAATGACATTCAACTAATGTTATTCTTTTCAATTCTCGATTATGGTTGCTATTTTTTTATGATAATTGATACAAATTGTGAGAGCTATATTTTATTAATTATTTCATTTAAAGGCAACCTGAATAAATTAATGTTTTAAGTGTTTGGTTTAAGATATTTTTTTTGAGACAAGTGTGGTTGAAATAATAATTTTGATCATGAGTATGTTCTTGAAAGAGGTGTGCTTGTAGTATAAATTTTATGCTAAGTGCATAATTGTAGAGTTGATAGCAAAAAGGAACATAAAGCTTCATCTTAAACTTAACTAAAATCTTTGACGTAGTTTACCTGTAGTTCTTAAACTTAGAAAACAAATAAACATAATGTGGCATTTAATCGAGCACCTTCTATGCAAAAGTTAATCACAACTAAACAACGCATTTTATGCTTCAAAACACAAGTCACAAATCACAATCAAATGATTAAGTAAGAAAAGATAAATCAATTAAAAATCTGAAGTATTTAAACAAGCAATCCATTAACATATAAAATTAGAATTTGCTATTGAAATCAATTAATTGTCGAACCAATATCAATCAAAGTAAGTATACATCAAAAAACAAAAACCCCAAACATAAAAGAGTCTGTGAAAATGGAAAGTGTAAT
This sequence comes from Mikania micrantha, assembly GCA_009363875.1. Lineage (NCBI taxonomy): Eukaryota > Viridiplantae > Streptophyta > Magnoliopsida > Asterales > Asteraceae > Mikania > Mikania micrantha. The sequence continues at coordinate 49,383 of SZYD01001187.1, read as the reverse complement.
CAGGATGAACTTGCATGGATAATGGATCAGATCTTCAAAACGTAGGAGATGATGATGAAATTCAACTTCGGGTTCGGGCTTAACCGTGACACCGATGAACCCGTCGTCTCCTATAACCGAAACCCTAAAATGAAAACAAGGTACGAACTTTTGGTCTTCGGGTCGGTCCGGGTATACATTTTCCCCACCGGGTAACCGACTTTGCTCACCCTTAGCTGCAGTGCCCACTAATGATGCAAGGAAAACCTACATTGGCGCACATCTTCAGTTTGCTCGTTGCCAATTTCATCATGTTGCCACCACACAGTGTGGCAATGCACCGGCTGTGGCCGATTGAGTCACTGTTTTCAAAACTTCCGTACTCTAGCAGCATCGGCAGTTAACCATGCCGCTTTGGCACTACCTCCGCCACCTAATCCCAACAACCTCAACAAAAACAACAACAAAGGATGCTTTAACTGTGGATAACTAGGCCACCTTTCTAGGAACTGGCCGAAAAAAATACAACAGGGAGTTCAAGCACCTCGCGAGAAGGCATTCGCTTTAGAAGCACCCACTGCTCGCCAGGAGCCTTATATGCTCACCTGTACGTTTTTCTTATCTAACTTTTATGCTTCTGTTTTATTTGATACTGGTGCAGATCAGAGTTTTATCTCTACCAATTTTGCTTGTAAACTTAATAATGTTCAGGAATTAGACTTGTCTTACACGGTAGGCAAATCACGGTACATACTATACTTAGAAATTTGCCCATTGGTATTGAATGATCAGTCATTCACCATCGACTTGATACCGATGGAACAGGGTAGTTTTGATATCATCGAAGGAATGGACTGGCTATCCCTTAACCGGGTTATGATAGTCTATTCTGAGAAGCTACTTCGAATACCGAGAGCGAATGATCAAGTGATCTAGGTACGGGGAGACCAAACGAAACGATGTATCAAGATCATCTCTTGCATGAAAGCGTGTAACTATTTGAGAAAGCAATGTGTAGCCTTCCTTGCACATGTGGTGGAAAAGGAAAAGAAGGAGATAGAAATCCAAGACGTGCCAGTGATGAAGGAGTACACGAAAGTGTTTCCTGATGATCTACCGAGTATGCCACCGGAAAGATCGGTAGAGTTTCGCCTTGACTTGATTATTGGAGCAACTCCGGTTGCTAAATCTCCTTATAGGTTAGCACCTTCAGAGATGCAGTAATTGTCGAATCAGTTGCCGTAATTGCTAGATAAGGGTTTCATCCAACTGAGCTACTCACCATGGGGAGCTCCACTTTTGTTTGTGAAGAAGAAGGATGGATCCTTTTGGATGTGCATAGACTACAGAGAGTTGAACAAACTGACCATCAAAAACCGGTAACCATTACTGAGGATTGATGATTTGTTTGACCAGCTACAAGGAGCACACTACTTTTCAAACGCCTAGTGAATGACTTAGGCGAACGAATGGGTCATCCACATGACTCATTCGGTTGTTTAAGCTCATTCGGCTGAGCCATTCGCCAAATGAGTGTTTCGCACTACTCATTCGGCCAAATGAGTACAACTTATATACAGTGCTGCGCACAGAATGTTTAATAACTTCTCGGAGCCTCCTCTTTCCCTGAGCATGTCTCTGTCATATCTCCAGGGTTTTGAGCTTCTCCTTCTTCCCCAACTTCGATTCTCACCCCACGGTGCTCGATTTCGATCAAAACGTTGATTCCATATCGCGGGATTGCCACGAGGCTTGGTGGTTTCGATTGGAAAACCCTTGAATAGGATTCTGCACTATTCAAGGGCCTGTCGAGCAGATTTCCCAAGGAACCGAGTTGGTTCCGAGGGTTTTTTTAGGTCCTACAAACTGGTATCAGAGCTTTGGCTCTTGATTCTGCTCGATTTTCGATCTAAATAATCTTATTTTAGATTCTTGGTTCGAGATTTTAGAAAACCCTGATTTTCTTGCACTTCAAGTCACTGTTTCATTAAGAATCAGTGTGTTTTTCTGGTTGTTTTGGTAAATTAAGCATTCCTAAAGCTTAGTAATGTTGTTGAAAACCCCAGTTTATGCGAATGAGTCGATGGAGCGAATAGCTATCGTGCGAATCAGTCATTCGGCCGAATAGAGTTCATTAGGTTCAAGAGTTGGTGCGAATAAATCTTCATTCGGCTGATTGAATTTCATTTGGTCTCCTAGTCATTCGGTTCTATAATCATTGGCATCAGAAGAAGTCATTCGGTCAACAAGTCATTCGTTTCACTTCTCATTCACATCAGAATAGCCATTCCGCCTAATATGTTCATTCGGACTCATTCGGGCCCCGACATTCGGCTATTGGTACTTCATTCGGTTATCAGTTTTTGGAAAATTTTCTAAGTGTTGGATCAGTTTTCTCATGACAAGATGGAAGAACTTGCATTGATGGCTAATCAGAACAACATAATTCAGAACCTGCTGCTTACTGAGACAGACACCGGAATTCGAACAAAGCTCCAAAGTTACTTTCGTTAGATGATTATCCGCATTGGAAGTATCGATTTGAAATTCACATTAATGGAGTGGATACTAATCTTTGGATAATGATTGAGAGTGGGTACTTAAGACCACTGAGTGAAGATGGTTCACCTATGCTTGTCACACGGATGACTGAGCCTCAAACAAAGTTGTATGATTTTGAGAAGAACGCTTATGCCATATTGTCCCAGTCTATTGCTACAAATATTTTTCATCAATTCAGACAGTTTACTTCTTCCAAATCATTGTGGGATGCTTTACAGTGAAGGTATGAGGGGAATGATGCATTGAAGTGCATCAAGTCTAAGGCATTGAAGAAGGAGTTTAACAGCTTCATGTGTGTGGGGAATGAATCTTTAGATGACTTGATTGCTAGATTTTATCATCTTCTGAGTGAGGTCTACAATCATCAAGTCAAGAAAACTACACAAGAGAAGATCCAGTGTCTGGCTGATGCTTTACCCCCCAAGTGGGAATCTTTTCTGATGGTTTTGAAACAGAGTGAGATGATTGCTAATATGGACATTAATGATTTCATTCAGAAGCTGAAGGAACAAGAGATTGAAAACAAGTGGAAAGCAAAGAGAGTTGCTTAAGTTCAAGATCCATCATTATACTATTCTACTCCCACTGTAGAAAGAGCTTCTTCTCATGCTCCATTGAAGACATCTTTTGTCTCACATATCAAAGAAGTTCATGTTTCAGGCCAGACACACTTCAATCAGTCATCTACAAATTCCATATCTCAGAAAGAAGAAAGTCATTCTGTTAAAAATTTGAAGACAGACAACTTTGACAAAATAACTGTGGAGGTTGCCAAAGAACATATGGGTCTGTTGTCTACACTTGTGAGTTTTTATGATGGGCTGTAAGCTGGGCAGATTGGTAACCCACATCTGACAAATGAAGATTACTCTCAGATTGATCCTGATGATATGGAAAGGATTGACATTGTGTGGGCGCAAGTGCAGTTAGAAAAGCAAAAGACTTTGTCAAAAGAACTGGGAAAGACATCAATTTGAACAAAGACTCCAAGTTTGGATTTGATATGTCATCTGTTACCTACTACAATTGTGGGGATTGTAGATCTACTGATTTTGATCTTGATTGTACAACGGAATCCTCTTAATAATCAAATATATGCGGAATATATATTTGATCTATATGAATCAAAGAAGAACAAGCATTTCAAAAATCATCTCCATTTCATTAATCATTCTAAGCTGATTACAATGAAATACAATCTCACACAGAGAAAATACACAGAAAGTTTCCAAGAGTTATGACAAAACTAAGCAAACCTCCAATATATACAAGCTGTCAGCCGAACCTAGCTGAACCCATAGGTTCGCCAGCCGAACCTTGAGGTTTGCTGGACGAACCTAGACAGCCAAACCTACTAGGTTCGCCGAACCTGCTAAGGTTCGTGGGCCAGACGAACCTCAGCCAAACTTCAACTAAACTTCTATAATTTACATATTTTGATAAGCAATCTATTACAAATATGTACTAACAAACTCCCCCTTAATAGTTGCTTTCAAAATCTTCAATCTTCGTCCTCATTCTTCACTTGGAACTCCACTTGTTTCTCCACACACATTATCAGCAGCACGAATAACAACAGATCTTGGAATCTTAGATAATCTTTCGGCTTCCAGCTTAGCATCTCTATCATCAATCTTTCCCAATTACAACCAGAATGTATACCCAGAGTATAACACATCCGAGCAATTGTTTGAAACTGAACTGTCATGTCTTTGTAACTAATTCCAACATCATGATATCCCTCATCAGCAAAGATCTCAGCTACATTCAACAATTCAATATCTTCTTTTGAACAGTTTACTATCCATACAGGATCCAACATCCTAATCGCTCTCCATTTCTCTTCTTGTCTTAGAAGAATAACAGCTTGAGATGTCTTTTCATCATAGAACCAAAACTTGAAATAAGGATTCCAATTCTATTCTATTCTCCTCAACCTTGGTCTTGTATAAGCTTTAGGCTTTGAATATCCAAGTAATTTGTCTTTCACTTGTAGAACAAGCAAACTCCATCCAGTCTTAGCCTCTTTCTTTAATAACTTCTCAAATATATCATTATGTTCAGTCTGAATTGGCTTTATCATCTTCAATCTGGATAACTGCATACATTCAAAAGATGGTAAAGACATAATATCCAATGCCTTTCAAAAATATTGACATCCATCAGTCCTTTTAACTACATAACATCCTTTATCCTTCATGCTTCCAGAAATGTTGTGAAAATAACCATAGCTAACAATTCTTCCTTTCATCTTTGACTTAGATCCAATCTTGAATCTTGTGAATTGTCTAGCTTGGTTTTCTTGAACTTTTTCTTCAATATCTTCAATCATTTGCTTGAAAATGTATAAACGATCAATTATATATTGATATTCATCTTGATTTTCCTTCCACATCTCCATATAAGTCTTTGCTTTAATCTGATCAACTGATGTTCTTGGCACACCTCTTTGAACTTCACAATCAAATATCTTCTTCAAAGTTTGTAGATTATACAAATTCTCATCCATTTGATCATCTTGTTCAAAGTTAAATAAATCTATTTGATCATCTTGTTCAAAAACAAATACTTGATCTGAATCAACTTCAAACATATCATAAAAATAATTCCTTGAATAACCACCTACAATTTCTCCTTCCTCCAACTCTTTATCTTCAGACATTTCAACATACATTTTCTGCAATTATATGTCACAATGTTGTTTAAACAAATCAATAAAAGTAGGCAAAGAATAATCAACAATATTCTTTGGATATTCCATATCAGTTAAATCTTCAATATGAACATCTTTACAATCTTTAGCTTTATCAGAAGAAACAACTGAAATAGGAGTAGCATCAAATGAAATCTTGGAAGGATCATAAATTACGATAGCACCGGTCCTGGAATTCAATCCACCTGAACTTCCCATTCCTGTTACATCACCATCATCATCTTCATCATCACCATGATAAGCATTAAAGCTTGGATGTTCATCAACATCTGAGTGGTCATAATCTATCTTCTCATATTCTTCTTCATCATCAATGTTAACATATACAGGCTCAGAAGTAGCACCAGTAGCCTCAGCTTGATTAACCTTGACTTGAATATCATCAATCTTTTTCTTCAAGTCTTGATTCTCTTTCTTCAAAACATCAATATCAATACTTTGTTGTGCAGTCAAAGTCTCCAAAGAAAAAATCCTGTCACTTAACAACTTCTTTTCAATAGCATCTTCTTCTCTCCACTTCAACAACTCAGAAAGCTGACTTTTCATCACATCTAAGTCATTTGAACTTGAAGAAGAAGGTTGTTCAGCTTCAACTTTCTCCTTTTCAATCTTATACATGTCAAACTCTTTTGACAAAATATATATCCATCTTTGAATCTCAGAGTCATCATAACTTATAGAGAAGTTTAAGTCCAAGTCATCTAAACCTTCAAATAAAAACTCTCCTCTGGAAGTAGAAGCAGCTTGAAAAGTTGTTGTTGCTAGAAATGATGTAGTCATTGTTGTAGCATCCATGAAAGGAGTGAAAGTAGCAACATTTATAAACTCAAGAGTTTGAACAAAAGAATTTGTCTGCATGTGAACCGGTGATGTAGAAGCTTCTGCTTGAACTGATGAAGCAATAGAAACAGGAGTAGCCACAGAAATTAAAGCAGGTACAACAGTAACTACCACTAGAGATGATACAATTATCCTCAGAGTCCTTGTCTTCTTCTTCTTAGGCACCTTTGCCATCCTCTTCTTTTTCTTTGGTCTTGAAGTTTCAGTCTTGTGACAATTGTAGTTGAGAATTACGTCATTGATGACGGGATCACATTTGGTTGTTCTAGAAATCCGCGTTAATTTAATGATTGAAATTATTACAGATCGATAGTATGCGAGAAATGATGAATGTGGGCGAAAACCGTGTGCAAAACGGAGTCCTGGATTGCCCGGAATCGAAAAACGAAGAAAAATTTCTAAGTGTTGAATTTCTAGCTTCATCGCGGTACGCGAAGGCTAGGTTGAGGGTTCTCCGCGGTACGCGATGCATGAAAAATATCTGAGATTCCCGGATTTCTTCGCGGTACGCCAAGCCTTCTTAGGCTTCTCGTCGCGGTACGCGATGGGTGAGGCGGTGGAAAACTTTGATCTTCTTCATCAGATTTCATGCAGAATTTTTATATTTTTATCATCTCGAACTCTCTTCAACCTCAGACGAAAAAAGCTTACTTTGCACGATTAAAACTATATTTTGAAGCCATCAGAAGCCGTAGATCGTACCAAGGATCATATCTACAAGTACTGATCACTGTTTTAACCGCAGATATCCGTCTGTTTTGGTAATGATTCGTTTTAACCTTCTAGTTTGATTTTGATTGATTAGATCTTGATTTTGAACTTAATGACATAGTTAGAATTGTTGATTATTGCCTAGATGATGGCTAGGATTGATTATAAACAAAGAACACGATGCTTTAACGGTTAAATTCTTGTTTTGATCCGTTATAATGCCCGGTTTGCATGAAATCATACCCATGATTATAATTGTTTAAACCATTTGATTATGACAATGTAGGTGATTAATTTGATTAATCTTTGAAATGCAAGGTTAAATCCAAGTGTTTCAAACTAATCACGATCATTAACATACTCATTGGAATGATTATCTGATGTTTATGATAACAGTCAGATTAGTATGTTAAACATGGTTATTATACCTATCTAATGCTACATTGTGATATTTCATGATATTTGGGTAATCAATAACAAGGATTGATCATTTCTAAGCCATTAAACCATCTTGAAACTGTTTTAGTATTATAATCAACAACATTAACTATTTGGTTAATCTTAGATTATTCTGATGAATCAAGAGTGTCATCAACCTTATATTAGGAATATTATCCAACGTAGGTTCCTACATTATCGTACATTGTATGATACAAAATCAAAATTAACCAATTAAATATTTAATATCAGTTTGATGACTCTCAAAGCAATGTCTTTGACATTGAACGTTCAGAAAGATCTAATCAGTAAATTAAAGCCTAAATAACTCATTAAATATAAATAAATGCAGAATCACCCCTTTATTATCAGTTTGGGAGATATTATGCTACCTCTATATTATCAGGTGAGTTTCGTACAACCCCTTTTCTTTTTACTCTTTTATAAACATCGGGGTAGCGTTGTAAAACCTTTCAGAACTATATGATATGTATCACTGTTATCTGCGTGATTTCATGTGATTGTTGAGAACTTGTGGATTTCATGGGATTTTGCCAGTAGAACAAGAACACTATCACAGTATCAAAAGTCCTCATTTCCGAACTGTATCTAGTGAACCCAAGTGGGGCCGAGCAGAAAACATTGATAGTACTATTGGCTGACAACCATTTGCCGGGAGCTTGCAACTCCCCTTGGTGTAAATGTTTGTTATCTATTTCTAGAACTTCTTAATGTGGTGATAGACATTAAGACAATGAGGCACCAAGATATTTACCGACGGGTAGTATCTTTATAGAACAAGAACAGAACAGTCCGAAAGGAACTAGATACGGGTCCCATGGTTATCTTGAACAGAACATTTTGAGAACTTATAATTACATATCATATTATATTGTGGAACTTGAACTGTATGATCTCACCAGCTTTGTGCTGACGTTTCAAATTTAAATCTTTTTGCAGGAAGACAGTGACCACTCGATGAGGCAGCACTTTAAGCATTTGTAATTAAATAAATGTAATAAACTTAGATTATATAACGTAATGTTGGTTGTGATTGCGACATCTTTGTAATGTATTTCTTTTAAGTTAATCTGTGTGCTTGTGATATCGGATCAAGTAAGTCACCCCTCATCTCTGAGACATCACCACTATGCTTCCGCGACAGTTTCAGTGACATCATTAACAGGTGACGAGAGGTGGGGGTGTGACAGGGTGGTATCAGAGCCACAGGTTATAGAGAATTAGTTTGACTTAGAGACCTAGACTATAACCATAGGCTCGTATAGTGACACAGAGAGCACCGAACATAACTAATGAACAATACTTGTTTTGAATTAAGCCAGAATAATCAGCTAGTATGAATTCTAGTTATGAGTGGCCAGCATAACTGAAATTTGCAACACGTGTGCGTTCTAGTTTGATTCAATTCAAGCAGAACATTAATAACTATAAGGACAAGTAGTTGCCTTGAGATAGGAATAGATATTATATCATGTTCAGGTCAAATATTGTTGTTCAATATTTATTTCATGGTACTGATTAGAGATTTTGATTGTACAGCGATGGCCAACCAAGGTGAAAGATATATTTATCAGAGATTTCCTTATGTCGTCTTGGATGATACCCCGAGTTCTAGTGCAGGACCAGACTCCGATCCTGATGACGTTTCATCTGCAGCCTCTCAAGCGACACCTGCAGTACCACACACACCATCAGCTCCTAGATCTATTACTCCACCACCACCATCACCATTACCACCACCACCAGCACAGTCCGCATCACACGGACACTCTCAGCCTCATGCTGAGGACATAGCAGCGTAGGGACGGCAGAGTCAGTCCCCACAGAGAGTTCCTGCTTGGGACGGACTTAGGAGGATGCGGGGACAGACCCGCAAGACCACGGGGCTGCCCCCACGACACCAGATGGCTTCACGGGATGAGCCTCAGACTGTTCATGAGGTGGGAGAATCCTCCCACCAAGCCGAGCTGCGGGCCCAGATGCAGCAGGTCTCTCAAGACCTGCAGGGCCTGAGACAGGACCTACACCAGCACCAGACTACCCTTGAGGACCCCCGTGCTACTGTACTGGAGATCCTCACTTCACACCTGACTTTGATGGAGCAGGTGAATCTTATGGGTATTGACACTCAGGTGTGGAGAACGACCGTGGAGGAGCGGCTTAATAGGACGTGGAGACAGGTGTTGGGTGCTGTATTTTGGCAGCAAGTTGCAGTCTGGAGTGAGAGACTGCAGGGGTGGATTTGGATGTTCGGGATGATGAGCATCAAGGCTAGACTCCTATGTTTAGCTATAGTATTGGCTACTATAGCTATTGTGCTAGTCTGCTTACCGTATTTCTTACGGTAAGTCTGATCGAACATCTTCCATTTTTGGGATTTCTCATTGCATATACCGTCATCGGATAGGCTGTTATCTGTATGGATGTAATAGTAACACTCTATTGTATCAAAACTTTATGATAGTGTTAATAAAATGGTTACTTTTGTGTATATGTCTGTGTAATGAGTTACATTTGTGATGTATGAACTATGTCTTTCTAATAAACCTGTGTGAACTATAATCAGAACTGTGAGAACATATCTATTGCCAGTGTGGCAATGTATCATATCACTGTGAGAACAATTCTGTGTGAGAACATGTCTGTATGAGAACATATCATTGTGAGAACTTATCACTGTGAGAAATATCAACGTGAGAACATATCAATGTGAGAACTTATCAATGTTCTGAATGTTAATATATCAAAAACATGGGTAATAACATATTTATATCATAGTACTGTGAGCTGTGAAATATTTTAACATGTATTTGAATTAACAGGACTGAGTATAACTATGAACATCTGTGTGATCTATGTGTATTGAGAACATATCTGAACTATATCAATGTAGTTATACTTTGCTTTTATAATCACACTTCAATATAAATTTCAGTGTAACTGAATATGATTAAATTTATGTGATTGAACAAAGGTTATTTAATTATTGTTCTTGAACTGACCTGAGTTTGTCTGCATGTGAGCAGAACGATGGCTACAAAACGATGTCGCCCAGCCAAGAAAGCAGGCAGGAATAATGCTAACCCTGAATCGGAACAAGTTCCGCTGATGAACGTACAATCGAATCCAGATCCGCATGTTAATCTGGAGACGAACACTGTTCCACCTGTTGCCCAAAACCAGAACACGGTTCCACCGACAGCTCCCAGTGGATCAGTATTGAACGAACAAATGATAGCACGAATAGTGAAAGAACAGCTATCTGCCGCTGGTATTGTAATGTCACACCAGCAACACAATACTTCGGGTTCTGGTGGGGGTCATGTAGAACAAAATGTCACTGGTGGACACACCGAAACTCATCAGACCACCGGTACAACTACAACTGCTCCTGATCCACCACGATAGGGATGTACTTATAAGTATTTTGCTTCCTGCAACCCTCCTACTTTCACAGGCAAGGAAGGAGCGGCTGGTCTTTTAAGGTGGACTGAGGAGATGGAAACCAAACTTAAAATCAGCCAGTGTTTGGAGGAGCATAAGGTGTCTTATGCTGCCTGTTCTTTGAAAGATTCAGCTTTAACCTGGTGGAATTCCTAGGCTAAGACTTTGGGCACAGTTACAGTCGACTCGATGGGATGGAACGATTTTAAAATTCTGCTTAGATCAGAATACTGCCCAATTACTGAAATTCAAAAACTCCAGGAGGAATTCTGGAATCATTCGATGATCGGTGCTGATTGTTTAGCTTATACCGATCGGTTTCATGTACTTACTTGCTTACTTCCCGATATGTTTCCTACGGAAGCAGCTTTGGTCAAGAAGTACATTAAGGGTTTGATTCCCCAGATTCGAGGAATGGTGACTGCAGCTGAACCTACAACTCTGAGACATACAATTCTTTTGACCACTAAGCTTACCAATGAGGCGGTAAGGAGTGGTACTCTGTCCTTGAAAACTCAGACGGCGGTGAGCCGTAGTGATATCCGTACCTCAAATGTTTCAAAAGGTACTAAACGAAAGTGGTTTGGCAAAACCAAGGCAAAAGCTCCGGCTGAGACTAGCCAGGGCAAACCAATTGTGAAGAACTATGGTGCAAATATTTCTGAGAGGAAAACTTATACGGGGCAGGCACCCAAATGCAATAAGTGTCCATTCCATCACACAGGACCATGTCCTGTTTGCCTGAACTGTAACCGAGTGGGACACTATGCTAAATATTGCAACTTTCCTGCTCAATCACCAAACCAAGCACCATGACAAACCACTCAAAACAACCGGTCATGCTTCAAGTGTGGAAGTCCTGACCATCTTATGAGGAACTGCCCGAACAACAACACCAATCAAGGGAATGAAGCTAGGGGAGAGCTTTTCAGATTGGTGCAACTGAGGCAAGGCATGATGCAAATATTGTCACTGGTACGTTTCTTCTTAATAACCTTTATGCATCAGTTTCGTTTGATACAGGGGCAGATAAGAGTTTTATCTCTCCTGAATTTGCATCATTACTTTCATTGCCTACGGTAGATCTAGAAACTCCTTATGTCATTGAACTTGCTAATGGCAAGTTAATCAAAATTAACAGTGTAATTCAAGGATGTTCCTTGAATTAGGATGATCATCTTTTCAATATCAATTTACTTCCCATCGAGCTTGGGAGCTTTGATGTCGTTGTTGGCATGGATTGGCTTTCTGATAACCAAGCGAAAGTTATCTGTCAAAACAAGATGATCCGTATTCCATTATCTGATGGTAATACACTGATAGTTCAAGGAGAACGAGCTGGTAGGAAACTTGGTATCATTTCTTGTACGCGAGCTCAGAAATTCTTAAGGAAAGGATGTTATGCTTTCCTGGCACACGTGACTGAGCACAAGTCTCCAATTAAACAAATCACAGACATTCCAGTAGTCAAAGATTTTCCTGAAGTATTTCCTGAGGACATATCAGGATTAACCCTAGTGAGACAAGTCGAATTTCGTATTGACTTGATTCCAGGTGCATCACCTATTGCTAAAGCCCCGTATCGGCTTGCGCCATCAGAAATGCAAGAACTTTCAGGTCAATTACAGGAACTTCTAGATAAAGGTTTTATTAGACCTAGTTTCTCACCCTGGGGAGCACCAATTATATTTGTGAAAAAGAAAGATGGTTCATTCAGGATGTGCATTGACTACAGAAAACTCAATAAACTGACAATCAAAAATCGTTATATTTTACCTCGTATCGATGATCTGTTTTATCAATTGCAAGGTGCTATTTACTTTTCAAAAATCGATTTAAGATCTGAATATCATCAGTTACGTATTCATGATGATGATGTTCCTAAAACAGCTTTTAGAACTCGATACGGGCATTATGAATTTTTAGTAATGCCGTTTGGTTTAACCAATGCACCTGCAGTTTTCATGGATCTGAAGAATAGAGTGTGTAGACCTTATCTGGATAAATTTGTGATTGTGTTTATCGATGACATTCTCATTTATTCTCGGAATCAACAAGAACATGCTTAACACTTGAAACTAATCTTAGAACTTTTAGCACGCGAACAACTATATGCCAAATTCACTAAGTGTGAATTTTGGTTACGAGAATTTCAATTTCTTGGACATGTTGTAAATGAGAATGGTATTCAAGTGGATCCCAGTAAGATACAAGCAGTGAAACAATGGGAGACACCACGAACCCCGACTGAAATACGTCAATTCTTGGGGCTAGCAGGTTATTATCGCCGATTCATTAAGAACTTTTCAAAGATAGCCTTACCACTGACTACATTGACACAGAAAAATCAACCGTTTATATGGGGTTCCCAACAGGAGGAGGCATTCCAATTGTTGAAACACAAACTCTGCAATGCACCTATCTTGGCATTACCGGAAGGTACTGATAATTTCACAGTGTACTGTGATGCTTCTCGTCAAGGTCTTGGGTGTGATTTAATGCAGAATGATAAGGTAATTGCTTACGCTTCTCGACAACTGAAGGTACATGAGAAGAACTATACCACTCATGATCTAGAACTTGGTGCAGTGGTGTTTGCACTCAAAATTTGGAGACACTATCTATACGGAACCAAGTGTATTGTATACACCGATCACAAAAGTCTTCAACACATTCTAGATCATAAAATGTTGAACATGCGACAGAGGCGGTGGATAGAACTTTTAAATGACTATGACTGTGAAATTCGTTATCATCCAGGTAAAGTGAATGTCATAGCCGATGCCTTGAGTCGCAAAGAACGAGTCAAACCTTTACGTGTAAAAGCGTTAGGAATGACTATTCAAACTAGTTTAATTCCTCAGATTAAAGAAGCTCAGCAACAAGCTTTACAAGCAACGAACTATTCTGCTGAAGGACTGAGGGGATTAGACAAGAAACTCGAAACGAAAGCTGACGGAGTGCTGTATTTCAAAAGCCGAATTTGGGTTCCTTTATTCGGTAACTCTAGAACAATCATATTGGATGAGGCGCAGAAATCCAGGTATTCTATTCATCCAGGTATTCTATTGGACGACCCTGTCCAACGAACCTACTCACAAACCTTTCACACGAACCTCCAAGCAAACTTTTTTAAATTTAATTTTATTTAAAATTTCAAACAAACCAATGTTTTAATGTTTCAAAATCAAAAACAAATAATCAAAACTTATTGATTTAACATCAGATAAAAGAAAAAAATCTTTTTGTATTTCTCAATTTTACAACAAACACACTACAAATTTAACAAATCTAACTTAAAAATATAAACTAATAAAACAATCACATACTTTTGTTTGAGAAAGATCTAGACATGAGATCATATTGTATTACAACCATCAATACATCTGATTGAATTTATGAATATATTTAATAACAAATTACAATTCAAAGATGATTGTCAGTATAAAACCTTTTTAAATTTAATTACTCAGATAATATATAAAATGAAAACAAAAATATCAAATACTTTATGTTATCCATTTACTTGAACACATCCCCGATTTATGAATAACCAATCAAACAATAATGTTCTTGAAACAACATATTTCAATTTCAACTAGCTTGATCACGCAAAAACAACACAGAATTTTTTTGAAAATAACAAAATATAAAAGAATTTGAATTTGTTCAAAATCTTGGATTCAAGGTTGATACTTACGTACGCTCAGATGATCTAGAAAATGAACAAAACAATAATTTAAGATTAAGCTTTTAACAATTAGATCGATATTCTCATATACGCAGAGATTGTCCAAAACTTAATCAATAACCAAGAAAACAAAGTAGAATCATTTAAAGCTATAACAATCAGGTCGATACGTTAGTATACGCAAAGAATGTTTCAGCTTTAAACTAAAACAAAAGAAAAAACAAATTTAGAATTTATTTTAAAAATTAAACACATGATCAAAACTAGTAATTTAACTTTTGTTCAAGAAACATTTTGTAAGATTAACTACCACTCATTCAGGACAAAACTAAGTACTGTATTCTAAGCATCTGTTTTTCATAAAGCATAATCAAAATTTTCTCAATTGTTATCTTAACTAAGTTATAAACCTACCAACATATCATACTAAGTAATTGTAACTGCTCTTTATGTTTATGTTACAGTATGATACATATATGCTTCTAACTGTTACAATGTACTATCATTTCTCATTTGGTCGAATCAATTTCTCAAAATTTTAATTTTTTTTAATGTTTTTGTGTTTTTGATTTTTCAAATGTTTTTGAATTTTTCAAAATTTTCTCCCCCTAAAAACTAAAACACAATACAAACAAAACAATTCAAATATCTTATGTTAATTCAATAAAAATTGATTATGAAGGAAATTGATTTGGAATTACCTCACCCATGACCCTAATGCCATTTAATTTGAGTAAATACTCAAAACGGTTTTTATCAAAAGCTTTGGTGAGAAGGTCTGCTCGTTGTTCATCTGTATGTATCTTCACCACATCAATAAGTTTCTTTTCATAGCAATCTCGTATGAAATGAAACCTAATATCAATGTGTTTAGAACATGAATGATACACATGATTCTTTGTTATAGCAATAGCAGCCTCATTATCAACATGAATTGAGGTAGTCATAAAATTCAAACCATAGTCCCACATCTGTTGTTGTATCCACAAAACTTGTGAACAACAACTGGCAGCAGCTACATACTCAGCCTCACAAGTCGAAGTAGCAACAAATGTTTGCTTTTTACACTGCCAAGAAACTAATCGTTCCCCCAAAAATTGTGCACCTCCTGTTGTGGATTTCGCATCTGCCTTACAACCTCCATAATCGGAATCACTGTAGGCATTGAAGGAAATGTTATCATCCTTAGGATACCACAGACCGGTGTCTGGTGTACCCTTCAGATAACGAACAATCCTTTTGACTACAATCAGATGTGACACTTTAGGTTTTGATTGATATCTAGCATAGATACTTGTAGCAAATACAATATCTGGTCTTGAGGCAGTCAGGTACATCAAACTTCCAATAATTCCACGATAAAGAGTAACATCAATTATCTCCCCCCTTAATATCAGGCTCAATCCCGTGATTAGGCTGATTGGGCGTGGAAATCGGTTTTGAATCAATCATGCTAAACCGTTTTAGCACATGTTGAATATATTTTGTCTGATGAATAAAGATTCCATCATCAGGTTGATCAATTTGTAAACCCAGAAAAAATTTGATGTCTGACATAGCACTCATTTCAAATTTCTCAATCATCACTTCTTTAAACTCCAAACACAGTTGTTCATCGGTAGATCCAAAGATAATATCATCTACATAGATCTGAACAAGAATAATATACTTACCCTTTTCCCGATAAAACAATGTTTTGTCAATCTGACCCCTATTGAACCCGTGTTCAACAAGATGAGTCGATAATGTCTCGTACCAGTCGATAATGCTTTGTCTAAGAGGTAAACCTGATCCCGATGGATAGGATCCTCAAAGCCCGGTGGCTGACAAACATACACTGTTTCCTTCAAAGAACAATACAGAAGTGCAGACTTAACATCCAACTGAAAAACTTTGAATTTCTTATGGGCAGCAAAAGCAAGAAAAAGTCTAATTGCTTCCAACCGCGCCACAGGTGCAAACACTTCATCGTAATCAATTCCTTCAACTTGTTTGAAACCTTGAACCACTAAACGAGCTTTGTTGCGAACAATTAAGCCTCGATCATCCCGTTTGCATCTTAACACCCATCTAGTACCAATTTCTTCACACCTTTTGGCAAATCAACCAGATGCCAAACACCCAACTTCTGAAACTGATTTAGCTCTTCTTAAATCGCCTCCGCCCAGGCAGGCTCACGCAACGCTTCAGTAACAGTCTTAGGCTCAATTTGTGAGATAAAAGTTGAATGCATCCAGAGCTCTTGACTGCCATGAGTTCTTTCTAACTCAACATACAAACTCTCCTCATTAGTGACTTGATTTCGTGTTTGTACTCCAGAAGTTGGATTTCCTATGATCTGATCAACAGGTTGATTTACATGACCTCTTGTGACAGGCACTTGCGGAACACCCACATTATGATCAAGATTAGTAATATTCTGATCAATATCTTGATCATGAGAAATAGCATCTTCAAAAACATCATGATCATCATGAGATGACCAATCATCATTAATTACTTCTGAAATGCCTTCCTCATATGGAGTATAATTACCATATTCAGAATGATGAGAAATACCTTGATCTTCAGAATTCTGCAAATCATATAACATTTGTAAGGTTATTTCATCATCAGAAACATTTGGAGACAAATTGAAAGACTCAAACAGTTTATCATAATCAAAAAGCCAATCTGGTCCTTTTCCGTCTGGTATAGGTGTATGTCTTTGAACATCCACATGATACCATAATTCCACAACACCCGTACGTTTATTAACCACACGTTTGTTAGGAAGACTGTAGCCAAGAAAGAAACCCTCTTCAACTTTAGAATTGAATTTTGAATCATTCTTCAGCATGGTACAAGGTGCCCCAAAAGGTTCCAAGTGTTCCAAATTAGGCTTTCGATTTTGAGGTAGCTCATAGCATGTTTTATTGTGTCTTTTAACAATAAAACTCTGTTAAGAGTAAAACAAGCTGTAGCCACATCTTCACTCCAAAATGTAATGGGGAGTTTAGAATCAGCTAGCATCGTTCTTGCGGACTCAATCAACGTTATGTTCTTTCTTTCAGCTACACCATTCATTTGGGGTTCATATGGTGCACTGAATTGCTGTTGAATGCCCTTTGAATCACAAAATTCTTCCATTCGATGATTCTTAAACTCAGTCCCATTATCTGAACGTACACGCCTTACTCTCAACTTATACAATGTCTCCAACCTATTAATCAACAAGACAAAATTTTCATAAGTATCTGATTTATGCTTTAAAAACATTACCCACGAAAATCTAGAAAAGTCATCAGTCACCACAAAACAATAAGATTCACCACTTATACTTTTCACATTTATTGGTCCAAACAAATCCATGTGAAGAAGTTCAAGTGGCCAATCAATAGAAAACATTGTCTTTGTTTTGTGTGACTTCCTTTTCTGTTTACCCTTTTTGCATGACACACACACATCAGGAAGCTTAAAGTGTTTAACCGGTACACCCTCAACTAAATGATTGTGTACTAGATGATTCATCTTCCTAATATGAATATGTCCCATCCTTCGATGCCAAGAACGTGTATCTTGCTCTGTAGCTTTAAACGTCAAACATGTCTCCACTTTATTCACCGTCTCCGCCTTTGCCATGTCAAGCACATACAAATCCTTGCTCCGATCAGCTGTCATCAAAATCCACTCCTCAGGAATCTAAAATCCTTTCTTAAGTACATAACACCTATCTTTATCAAACATCACCTTGTATCCTTTATCACAAATATGCGAAACACTAAATAAATTGTTAGTTAATTCTTTACAGAAATTAACATTATCAAATGAAACCTTTCCATTAGTCAAACTACCCAACCCAGTAATTTGACCTCTTTTTTCACCTGCAAAGTTCACATAACTTCCTTTGATTTGCCTGAAATCCTTCAACAAATTCAACTCTCCAGTCATGTGCCGTGAACATCCACTATCAACAATCCAACGACTATTGATATGGCCTGTGAATGCCACCTGCACAATAAATTAAAATTCTATCAGTATCAAAAGGGATGACCCCCGCCATTTCGGCGTCGAGTCTCCCTGAATGGACCCCTACCATTCTGTTGTGATGAACTGCTTGAAGAACCATCTTCACTGTGAACATCTTTTTTTTAGAAATTTGATCACCTGACTGTTTTTCAATTTCCAAAATGATTTTGACTTAAAAGATGGTTTTGAAAATGATTTTGAAGATGCCTTGTCAAAAGAATCATCATCAGATGATATCACAAGTTTGACAAGCTGTTAGTGCACATTTGTAATTGTTTGCTATTCAAAAGTTGTATTTATTTTGAGTTTTAGAAAGGTTCGGCTAATAGGTTTGCCATAGGTTCGTTTGGCCCACGAACCTAGGCAAGTTCCGCGAACCTATAGGGTTCGCTCAGCGAACCTTAGGGTACGGCTGGCGAACCTAAGGGTTCGACTACTAAATAAGGTTCGCTGGTCTGAGTGTTTAAATAGAAGGTTTGTTTGTTGTTTAGTAGAACTTTTGACAGAATTCAGCAAACCTTCTGAGATTTTCTCTGTGTGAGATCTGTGTATTTCTGAGTGAAGTCTTGTAATCATTTGTTGATATATACAAGATTGATTATTGAATTGCTTGTCTTCTTTTGATTCTATACATATCAATTATGGATTCCGCACATCATTGATAGTTCGTAGAGCTTTGTATTCGATCCTGATTGGAATTCACCAAACCAACAGTGGTATCAGAGCGTTTGGTGAAGTTCTACACTACAAATTCAAAGAATTCAAGTAATTTTGAAGATTTGAAGACTTGAAGATCATTAATGGATAAAATTTTCTTTTCTTGACCGATTGA
Organism: Mikania micrantha; assembly: GCA_009363875.1. Taxonomy (NCBI): domain Eukaryota; kingdom Viridiplantae; phylum Streptophyta; class Magnoliopsida; order Asterales; family Asteraceae; genus Mikania; species Mikania micrantha. The sequence continues at coordinate 30,144 of SZYD01001187.1, read as the reverse complement.
TTTGCTGTTTGAGGCTGATGTTATCTTCATTTGTTGTTGAATTACAATAATTGAAGATTTGGAAGTGTTTTGGTACAATTTGAGAAGGATTTTCTGAAGTTTTGGAAGGTTTCCCTCCCAAAATTTTCAAATTTTGCGCTACAGGTTCGTCCCACGAACCTGTGACTTGCTGAACAGAAAGGTTCGCTGTTAGAAGGTGTTTTTCAGAAGGTTCGTGTGTTTCTGAAGAGGTTCGGCAAAGGTTCTGTCAAGGTTCGGCAAGAGTTGTGTGATAGTTCGCCAGAGGTTCGCTGGTTACTGTTCATAGTTCGTCTGAGGTTCGGGTGCAAAATTCGTTAAAGGTTCGTTTTTGTTGGAAGGTTCGTGAGATATAGTTTGGCTGAGGGTTCGCTTGAACTGAAGGTTCGTCTAGTTTCAAGGTTCGTCTGTGTAAGGGTTCGTGAGTTTCAAGATTCGCCTGATTACAAGGTTCGCTTGGTTGGAGGTTCGCTCAAAATCAATGTTCGGTGCTCAAAAGGTTCGGTTGGTTATCTGAAGGTTCGTCTGATTGGAAAAGGTTCGGCTAGTGTATTTCTTGAAAAGGTTCGCTGCTTAAAATCAGAAAAACATGTCAGAGATGTATGCTGCTATGGCCAGTCAGAACTCCAAACTTCAGAACATTTTAATCAGCGAGACTCATCTAAATGGCACAGATACAAACTTATGGGAAAGAATCTTATCTCCTTATGAAAGACCAAGGGTGGTTGGTACTGATCTGTTTCAACTATTGGAAAGACTGGATGTAGATGAAAGGAAAAAGTATGACTCGGAGAAAAAGGCTTATTGGTTATTGAGTCAAGCCATTCCAAATCAAATTCTGCATCAGTTTGATGAACACAAGACAGCTTACAGTCTTTGGAATGCATTAAAGGCTAAAGTTTAAAGCAACACAAATCTGAAAAAGATGAAGGCTACAGACATCAGAAAAGAGTTTGAGAACTTTAACATCATTGGAAATGAGACTTTAGATGCCTTAATCACTAGATACAGACACTTGTTGACTGAAGTGAGGAAATATGGTATTGAGTACTCAGAAGATGAAAAGATTGATTGTTTAGCTGATGCATTACCAGATAAATGGAACTCCTTGGTGCTCATATTGAGAGAGAATCTACCTGGGTTGACATTGGTAGAGTTCATTCAGAAACTTGAGGAACAAGAAATGAAGGACAAAAGGAAAGCGAGGAGAGTAAATGTCACACAAGATCCTTCTTTATATGGTGGTTTTGTTGCTACACCACCTGCATACTCTGCCAAGATACAGACTGCTTTTGTGTCTAGAACTTCAGAAAGTAATCAGAGTCCTTCGGTGTCTACAAGTTCTAGTTCACACTGTCCTATCAATGAGAAGAAGTCTGAATCTACACCACCTCCTGTGCAGCTTAACACTACTAACTTGGGAAAGGTTACAGTTGAAACGGTTAAAGATCATATGTCTATTTTATCGTGTGTGGTGAGTGCATACGATGAACAGGTGGCTGGAAGAATTGGAAATGCAAATCTGACTTTTGAAGATTATGCACAAATTGATGAGGATGAGATGGAACTGATAGATACGCAATGGGCTTTGGCGAGTGTTATTCGAAGAATTAATCAGTATGAGAAGAAGACCGGGAAGAAATTCACCTTTGATTGAAACACCAAATTTGGATTCAATCCAAAATCTACTCAGTGTTATAACTGTGGTGAACATGGTCACTTTGCTAGAGAGTGCAAGAATCCCAAGAAGCAGGGAAATCTAAATCCATTCAAGCCTAAGGAAGATTATCAGAAAAAGAAATATAAAGAATCATCTTCTAAAGCACTTGTGAGTCAAGCTGATGAAGGTTATGACTGGGGCACAAAGTACGATGATCATATGGGTGCTTTCATGGCTTCATTGGAAGAAGAATCTAGCAAAGGAAAGGAGAAGGTTGATGAGGTGAATGAGGTACATAATGATCTGCTTGAGATGATTGATAGACTGAAAGAGATGAACTCTCAGTTAACTTCTGATCTGAGAGTATGCACAGAAGCAACTAAGAAGTTGATTTCTAAAGAAAAGGCTTTTGATAAGAGGATAACTGATCTTGGTAAAGAAAACGAAGATTTGAAAATCAAGGTTTTACAGAATAACCATGTTGTTTCTGTGCATCTGGATTCAGTTCAGAAGTTGAAAGTAGAGTTATCAGCTGCTAAATCTGAAACTGAGTTGAACAAAGCCAAGCTTGAAAACTACCAGAATTCAGCATATGTCATCGATTACTTTGCGGCTATGCAAAGATCTTCGAGTGACACTACTGGTATTGGTTTTCATGCTGTGCCACATCCTCAAAGTTATGTATCAAGACCACAATTTGATCCAGAATTGGAAGTTAATCCGGTTTCCTTAAAGAAAAGTGTGTCTGATCAAGTGTCTGAGGATGTGGAAAGTTCATCATCTCATGAAAGTGAATTTGTTGATAATGATGCTCCTATCATCGAGGACATCACTGATTTTGAATATCTAGATGATATTCTAAGAATGATTGGTCATAAACAAGCTAATAATGTTGAGAAGATGAGTCCAGTTTTTCAGAAACCAAAATCTGAATTAAATCAGCTGGGAAAATAGTGGCTGTTTAAGCTTGTTTCCAAATCAAATCTAAAAGTCAAGACTAATTCTACTATAAAGCCAATTGTGTTTGTTAAGTCTTCAACTACACAAAAAGGAGAGGCAAGTAAAGTTTTTCAAAAACAAGAGAAATTTTCTAAAAAGATTGACAAGAAGTTTGTCAAAGTTGTTGACAAGGTTAATCAAAGTGGGGCTGGAAACAAGGGCAAATCAAAGATTTCTCAAAAGAATGTCAAGACAAAAGCCACGGGTTTGAAGAATAAGGTTTTATCTCCATCTGTAGCATACAAATCTTTGGGTTCATCTAAGAGGAGTGATGAATTAAAACCAAAGACTGTATCATCAAGGAAATGCTACAGATGTGGGAAAGTGGGTCATGTCATTGCTGACTGTGATTTGGACACTTGCAACAGATTTCATACTTTTACTCCACGAGAAACACGACAGTGTTTCACTTGTGGAGGAAAAGGACACATATCAGCAAATTGTCCAAATCACAAGATCAAGAAGAAAACTTCTGTTAATGACAGTCATGTGATCCATTCTAGTTGGAGTCCTAGGAGGATAAAGCCTAGTGAAGAGGAGATGAGAATACTAAGGAAATTTGATCCTGATTATGTCTGGGTCAAGGAGGAAATGTTTCATAGAAGACAAGCTTTTAATAACCAACAAAAGGTTAAAAGAGTTTTGAAAAAGACATCATCATCTGATGATGAATTTTATGACAATTTTTCTCCTAAAAGATTTTCAAAACAAAATGTTAATTCTAATTCTTTTTGGAAATCCAGACACAGGTCAGATGATAGATTTTTTGTTAGGAAGGATGAATACTTGGAAGATGGGTCTTCAAGTAGTTCATCGAGATCGAATGCCACAAGGCTGTTCGGGGAGACTCAACGCCAGAATGGCGGGAGTCATCCTTTTTGGTACTGATAGAATTTTGTTTTAATTTATTGTGCAGGTGGCATTCATGGGCCATATCAACAGTCGATGGATTGTTGATAGTGGATGCTCACGGCACATGACAGGAGAGTTAGGATTGCTGAAAGATTTCAGGGAGATAAAAGGATGTTATGTTAACTTTGCAAGTGACAAAGGTGGTCAGATTACCGGGAGTGGTAGTTTGACTAATGGTAAAGTTTCCTTTGACAATGTGAATTACTGCAAGGAGTTAACTAACAATCTTTTGAGTGTATCACAGATTAGTGATAATGGTTATCAGGTGTTGTTTGATGATAAGAAATGCTATGTGCTCAGACAAGGAATTAAGATCCCAGATGACTGGATTTTGATGACTGCTGACAGTTGTAAAGATTTGTATGTTTTGGACATGGCTAATGCGGAGACGGTAAACAAGGTTGAGACGTGTCTGGTGTCGAAGGCCACAGAGCAGGATACTCGGTCTTGGCACAGACGGATGGGTCACATACACATCAGAAAGATGAATCATCTTGTACACAATCACTTGGTTGATGGTGTACTGGTTAAACATTTCAAATTACCTGATGTGTGTGTTTCTTGTAAAAAGGGTAAACAGAAGAGGAGGTCACATAAGTCCAAAACAGTGTTTTCTATTGATAAACCATTGGAACTACTTCACATGGATCAGTTTGGACCGATTAATGTGAAGAGTATCGGTGGTGAATCATATTGTTTTGTTGTGACCGATGATTTTTCTAGATTTTCATGGGTAATGTTCTTAAAGTTTAAATCTGAAACTTATGAAAATTTTGTTTTGTTGGTAAACAAATTGGAGACTTTGTACAAGTTGAGGGTTAGGCGTGTTCGATCAGACAATGGGACAGAATTCAAGAATCAGAACATGGAAGCATTTTGTGATTCAAAGGGCATTCAGTAGCAATTCAGTGCACCGTATGAACCACAGATGAACGGTGTAGTTGAGAGAAAGAATCGTACATTGATTGAGTCTGCTAGAACTATGCTCGCTGATTCGAAGCTGCCCATTACATTCTGGAGTGAAGCTGTTGCGACCGCCTGTTTTACTCTCAACCGTGTGCTGATCGTCAAACGACATAATAAGACTTGCTATGAACTTCTTCAAAATCGAAAACCGAATTTGGAACACTTGGAACCTTTCGGGGCTCCTTGTACTATGCTTAAGAAAGATGCTAAATTCAACTCTATGGTTGAAGAAGGTTTCTTTCTTGGGTACAGCCTACCCAACAAACGTGTGTTTAACAAACGCATGGGTGTTGTGGAACTCTGGTATAATGTGGATGTTCAAAGACATACACCTATACCTGAAGGCAAAGGTCCAAATTGGCTTTTCGACTATGATAAACCTTTTGAGTCTTTTAACCTGTCTCCTAATGTTACTGATGATGAAATATCTTTGTAGATGTTATATGACTTACAAAATTCTGAAGATCAAGGAGTTTCTCATCAGGTTGATGATAATCATCCAACTGAGGAAGGCACTTCTGAAGCAGTTATTGATGACTGGTCATCGGAGGATGATCAGGATATTTTTGAAGATGCAGTTTCTCATGATCAAGATGTAGATCAGAATATTACAAATCTTGATCATGATGTTGGAATCCCGCAAGTGCCAGTGACTAGAGTCCATGTGAATCATCCTGTGGTGCAGATCATTGGAAATCCGTCTGTAGGAGTACAGACCAGAAATCAAGTGGCAAATGCAGATAGTTTGTATGTTGAGTTGGAGAGAACTCATGGGACTCAAGAGTTATGGATGCATTCTGCATTTATTTCTCAGATTGAGCCAAAGTCTGTAACTGAGGCACTGCGTGAGCCTGCCTGGGTGGAGGCCATGCAAGAGGAGCTAAATCAGTTTCAGAAACTGGGAGTATGGCATTTAGTGGATTTGCCAAAAGGTGAGAAGAAGATAGGCACCAGATGGGTGTTACGGTGTAAGAGAGATGACAGAGGCGTGATTGTTCGGAACAAGGCGCGTTTAGTTGTTCAAGGATTCAAACAAATCGAAGGGATTGATTATGACGAAGTATTTGCACCAGTGGCACGGTTAGAAGCAATAAGACTCTTTCTGGCTTTTGCTGCCCACAAGAAGTTTAAGGTGTTTCAATTGGATGTTAAGTCTGCATTCCTCTATCGATCATTGAAGGAGACAGTGTACGTTTGTCAGCCACCGGGCTTTGAGGATCCTATCCACAGGGATCAGGTATACCTCCTTGACAAAGCAATGTACGGTCTTCATCAGGCTCCTCGAGCTTGGTATGAGACACTCTCGACTCACCTTATTGAACACGGGTTCAATAGAGGTCAGATTGACAACACACTGTTTTATCGGGAAAAGGGGAAGGACATTCTTCTTGTTCAAATCTATGTAGATGACATCATCTTTGGGTCTACTGATGAACAGTTGTGTTTGGAATTTAAAGAGGTTATGATTGAGAAGTTCGAGATGAGTGCCATGTCAGACATTAAGTTCTTTTTGGGTTTACAAATTGATCAGACTGATGAAGGAATCTTCATTCATCAGACAAAATACATTCAAGATGTGTTAAAACGTTTTAGAATGCTTGATTGTAAACCCATTTCCACACTCATTCAGCCCAATCACGGGATTGAGCCTGATATTAAGGGGGAGCTAATTGATGCTACGTTATACCGTGGAATGATCGGGAGCTTGATGTATTTGACTGCCTCACGACCGGATATTGTATTCGCTACAAGTATCTGTGCTCGCTATCAATCTAAACGTAAAGTTTCTCATCTAATTGCAGTCAAGAGGATTCTTCGTTATCTGAAGGGTACACCAGAAACCGGTCTGTGGTATCCTAAGGATGATAACTTTTCCTTCCATGCTTATAGTGATTCTGATTATGGAGGATGTAAGACTGATGCCAAATCTACAACTGGAGGTGCTCAGTTTTTGGGGGAAAGGTTAGTCTCAAGGCAGTGTAAGAAGCAGACATCTGTTGCTACATCTACATGTGAAGCTGAATATGTAGCAGCTGCCAGTTGTTGTTCCCAAGTTTTGTGGATACAACAACAGATGAGAGACTATGGACTGAATTTTCAAACTACCCCGATTTATGTTGATAACGAGGCTGCTATTGCTATCACGAAGAATCCAGTGTATCATTCACGTTCCAAACACATTGATATTCGGTTTCATTTCATACGCGATTGTTATGAAAAGAAATTGATTGATGTGGTGAAGATACACACAAACGAGCAAAGGGCAGACCTTCTCACTAAGGCCTTTGACAAAAACCGTTTTGAGTATTTACTCAAATTAAATGGAATTCTGGTCATGGGTGAGGTAATCAAGAATCAACTTCATTCGTAATCATTTTTTATTGAATTAACATCATATATTTTAATTTTTCTTCTTTTGCGTTTTAGTTTTTAGGGGGAGAAAATTTTGAAAATACAAAAACATTTGAAAAACCAAAAACACAAAAACATTAAAAATTAAAAATCTGAGAATTTGATTCGACTATGTGAGAAATGATAGTACATTGTTTGCAGTTAGTGATATATCTGTATCATTAAAAATTTTGAACATATATAGTATTTACAAGTAATAAGTATGATGTGTTAGTAGGTTTATAACTTAGTTAAAATAAGTTTAAACAAAAGTTTGATTATACTTTATAAGAAACAGATGCTTAGAATGCAGTACTTAGTTTTGTCCTGAAATAGTGGTAATTTTTTTCTGACAAAGTGTTTCTTGAACAAAAAGTCAAATTACTAGTTTGATCATGTGTTTAATTTTTAAAAGAAATTCTAATTTTGTTTTTCTTTTATTTTAGTTTAAAGCTTGAACATTCTTTGCGTATACTTATGTATCGACCTGATTGTTATAGCTTTAAACGATTCAAATTTGTTTTCTTGGTTCTGATTAAGATTTGGACAATCTCTGCGTATATGAAAATATCGAACTGATTGTTAAAAGCTTAATCTTAAATTATTGTTTAGTTTATTTTCTGGATCATTTGAGCATACGTAAGTATCAACCTTGATTCCAAGATTTTGAACAAATTTCAATTGTTTTTTATTTTGTTATTTTCAAAAAGAAATTCTGTTTTATATTTGCATGATCAGACTAGTTAAAATTGAAGTAATCAGTTTCAAGAACATTTATGTTTGATTAGTTATTCACAAATCGGGGATGTATTCAAGTAAATGGATTATTATAAAGTGTTTGATAATATTGTTTAATCAGATATTTTAACTAAGTAACTAAACTTAAAAGGATAAGTATACTGACAATCATCTTGGACTTGTAATTTGCTAATAAATTCAAATTTTTTAATTCATATAGATATTTTGATAATTGTTAAATCAATAATATTTGATTATTTGTTTGACTTTGGAATAATTAAACATGAATTTGTTCTGAAATTTAAAGAAAAATCAAAATTTTTAAAAGGTTCGTCTGGTGAAGGTTAGTTGAGAAGGTTCGCTGGTTAGGTTCACTGGCTAGGTTCGTTAGCTAGGTTCGCTGACTAGGTTCGCTTGTTAGGTTCGTTTGAAACGTTCGTGTGAAATGGTTCGCAGGAAAGGTTCGTGTGAAATGGTTCGCTGAAATGGTTCGCAAGAAAGGTTCGTGTGAAATGGTTAGCAGAAAAGGTTCGTTGAAAAGGATCGTCTGAAAAGGTTCGTGAGTATAAATACAGGGTTCGCGATAAGGGTTCGTCACTTTCATCTGATTTCACGACTGACGAACCTGCAAGCTTTAATTTTTCGATTTTCGATTTAGGGCTTCCCAGAACTTTTCATTAATTTCTTTAGATTCAGAATCATCTTGAAATAACCTAAACTAATAATAATAATAAATCAACAATTAAAATAAATTGAGAGGTTGACTACGTGACTTGACCAAACACGTGAGCAAATCACGTTCTCCTCCAGGATCGGCAAATCGCTTCCCATCTGCAACAAGATCGCCAAGAAATAGGCAGTATAGCTTCATGATGCCATTCACATATACCCTACACATCTCAATTCCATCTCATACAAGATCGCCACCATACAAGCTAGCTTTGATCGAGTGATTCTGCTACGATTAACCACCACGTTTCGGGAGAACGAGACAAGGTCTTAACCACGATTTTCGTTCATCTTCACCGATCCTGCTCAAGACATAACGAACCTTCGACCCACTGCCATGAAGAAATTCAGTGACAATATCGATCTATGGTTTTGCTATGACTCAACTTTGTGAATCTTTTGTTGATCGAATCCGTCAATCTGGTAAACTCTCAATCTGCTTTTTAAGGTCATATATATATATATACTTGGGGTTGACATGCTGATGACGAAGAAGAAGAAAAAAAATTATTGTATATCGTGAATTAAAATAAATTTTAATCGAAGCCATAAATTCAATTTTTAAAGATGTAAGGAATAAGCATATTAGCTGTTGACTCAAAAATTCATGTCATGCTTTTGTTTTATTGCTTTGTTCGTAAACTTCTGTTGATCCATAAAATATGATGGTTTTGGAATTTGAGCATTTAAAACAATAATAGTTATGCATGATCTGCATACACTTTAACTCAAAATTTCTAACTGAGTTTATATAAGTTGAGTAAAGGAAAAAGGAAAATGGGAGTAAGCTGTGAATAAAAATTGGGCCATATGCAAGATTTATCTTAATCCTTTAACATTGCATATTTAAACATTATGAACTCCAAGTACAGATAGTAACATGAAACCATAATTTTGTTTTTAAAACAATATACACATTGATTTCGGAGGACTTGATTTAGTATTTAAAATTTTATGATATTATTAAAATGAATTATTATTAACATCTAGGAATGTTAAAATTTTCAATGTATAATCAAAACAGTAAACTTTGGGTTTGAGAGTATTAAATAGTTGCCATGCAAGTCTAAGGGTCAACAAGGTAGGTATTGAAATCTTAAAATATAAACTGAAGACAAGTAAGGAGTAGATAAGAAGTTATTATGTAGCGTTCATGTGTCTTGCACAAACCTATTTTGTAAGTTTCATATCATAAAGCTTATCAAATTAATCTTTGTAAATTAAGGAACAATTAATGTAATATGAATAACATTAAGTCATCAAAACGATAATAGATGAAAACAATAGAATGCTTGGTGTAAAAACATATTAGCTAATAATTAGGATGACTAAATAAAGGTTCGTAGATCTGACCGAATATACTTATACTATAGGTCCACATACGACTTGAGTGCGGCTCAACTTTGCTTACTATTGTTTTTGCATTCTGATAAGGTACGGATTTCTGGTCCTTTGATCGTAGCGTTAAATTTCATATTATTTTTAGTGTACGCATTCCGACCCTTCTCCTATTGTTGCACTTGATCTCTTGTGTTTCAACCGAATTGCCATTGCTACTTGAATCTCCTTTGTTATTGTTATACGACTCGTATTGGATTATTTTTTTTATAATATACATGTGATAGATTTAGATAATTGAACTCATTATCGCATGTTCCCGATCATTGATTAGTTGCTTAACGAGATTTAGCATACTATATTGAAATATTGTTGACTTGGCTTTATTTTTCGTTTGGCCTCAATACCCAAGCACATCCACCTATGGGTTCAAAGGGCGTCAATTGTGGCACCCTTGACGTGCTCTATCTGTGGCGGAGCGATTAGTCCACGGCGTCTCACTGTTTATTGATGTGCTAAGTTGTTGCACTTATTGTTTATTTAGAGGCGTATGGATCGATCCTAGGATAATATTGTTTACTGTTACTGGTGAATGGCTAAGTATGTGTGCCCATGCTTCCATTGCACATTACTAGTACATTAGGGCTGCAGCCAATGTACATACTGATCATTGAGTTACCGAGACTGGCTCATATGGGTATTTCTGTTGATATGACTTGCTTATTTTTTCTAAAGTCATACTTTCATTGTATCGTTTCAATAACGTATTGTTGCTATTGTTCTATCCGTTACTGAGCAAATTTTGGCTCAGCCGTATTTCTTTTCTGTGGTTTTCTTTGTATATACGGCAGGTACTTAAGGGGCTACTGGGAATGTGTGAAGAGAGTGAATCAAGGAAATTTTGATGTTAAGTTGAAGAGTTGTTAAAGCTACTAGTATTTGATTTTAAGACATTCGTTTATTTTCTAGTTTTGAACTGGTTTAAGGATTTTGTTTATTTAAAGATTTCATTTGAATTAGTACTCAGTTATTATGTTTAAGTGTTCTTGATTACTGTATCGAGTGACACGTCAGCTCTAAACAGAGTTGGGGTGTTACACATCTGCTGATCATTTCTAGGTAGAAATTATTGGATTTCACCGGCTAGATTGATAGATCTGAGAGGTTTTAGGATTTTTAGATCGAACCTGTAAATTTGAACTAAAACCGGTTAAAAACTAATTTCTGGACAAAACGTTTTTATTAAAGTTGTTCATCGGTGTGTTTCGAACCTGGGTGTAAAATTTTATCTTCTAATTCGAAGATTTAAATTTGTGATTTCAAAATTGAAAAAGTTTCACTAGATGGACAGGTTCGTTGGATGAACTAAGGTTCGCCGAACCTTGAAGGTTCGTCTGAATCTGATAGGTTCGTGGCGAACCTATGTATTTCAAATGAACCGAACCTTTTGGTCAAGGTTCGTTTGACCAACAGGTTCGTTTGTTTGAAGGTTCGTTCATTCTGAGGTTCGTTCATCAGAAGGTTCATTCATCAGAAGGTTCGTTCAGGATAAGGTTTGTTCATCAAAGGGTTCGTTAAAAAAAGGTTTGTCTAGATAACAGGTTCGTTTAACTTAGGTTCGCCTGGCATTAGGTTCGTCTCAGGAATTAGGTTCGCTGGTCTCTATACTTAGAAAATTTTTTAATTTTGTTAATTTTTTTATTAATTTTTGTTTCTAATTGTTTTTATTTCTGATTGTAGATATGGCAAACTTAACTTTCGGTGACAAACATAATGTTTGTGCGTATCTGGATCCTACGACGAGGAATGGTCAAGATTTTCGTCTGATGATTGAGTTTCTTCGACGATCGAGGATTTATTATGCCATCTCCAACTCTGTTCAGATTTACCGATCACATATTCAGAGTTTCTGGGAGTCAGCTCGAGTTATTTCTGTTGATGATACTTATGTTATAGATGCGCATGTGCTAGGACAAGCACTTTGTATTTCCGAGGCTGATATCAGAAGGGTTCTACAGTTTGGAGGAGAGCCTACTGGTGTAACTCTCATTCCAGAGAGGTGCATCAAAGGATGTTTCTTACGGATTAGATATTTTGGAGCTTACAACTCCATATCGGTGAAGAAGGGCAAGCTTGCTCTTCAATACAAGTTTTTAGCACACGTGCTGCTACACTTCCTGAGCATGAGGAAAGGCACGTTTGATGAGTTGCGAGATCTGATGCGATTAGCTATGGTGGCTCTCATATTAAACAAACTGTTCAATTTTTCAGGAATGATATTCCTTTATATGTCACACAACATCACGAAGGCTAAGGATAGGTTCTATATGTATCCTAGATCCGTGCAGATGTTGATTGACGAGAGGTTGCCGGAAGGGTTGTTATCGAGGGAAGCTGGAGACTTGCTGAAGTTAAAACACATGACTGATTCCAGTTTGGGTCAGGTCAGAGTGTATCAACGAAGTGGAGAAGCTATATTGGAGAAAGACTTGATTGGTCATTGCGCCAGGGCAAATTATGTTGCTCCTGATAATGATGCATGGAGGCATGCATATTCTGGATCTGATTCTGAAGTTGTTGGTGATGATGATCATCAGGCACCACCACCACCTCCTCCAAGACAACAAGTTAGGAAAGCTAAAGGTCAATCTTCCAGGTCTACACCACAGACTCAATCTTCTCAGGAACCGAGCTCACAGGAGCCGGTTGATATTGATATTTCTGCACAACAGACAGAGGCTGCTGATGATGAAGAGGGTGAAGAGTCTTCTGATACAGAATCAGAGTATGAGATGGTTCAAGAGGGGAATCAGATGGTTAGAAGGTTAAAGAAGAAATTTGCTAAACTAGCTGAGTATGCAAGGGAAGAAAGAGTTGATCCTAGCTTTATAGCAGAAGAACCAGAATCATCAAAGCCAAAGAGAAAGAAGAAGATGGCCAAAGGAGGGCCTTATGAGAGGAAGAAGCCTAAGACTGTTAAGACCGTTGTGTCTTCATCTATAGAGACATCTTCTAGTCCTGTTGCTTCTATTGCTGTGGCTACTGAGTCTGTTCTTATTATTACTACTTCGACTCCTGCTTCTACTTTACAAACTCCAGAGTTTGTAAATGTAGCTACTTTCATGCCTTCATTTACTGATGCTACTACAGTTACAACTTCTTTGCCAGAAACTAAAAGTCATCAAGATTCTATTCCCAGAGAGGATTTGTTTTCAGGTTTGGATGATTTGGGAGACATCAATTTTACTGATTATGATGATAGTGACATCAAAAGGAGACTTTCCTTGCTGACTAAAGATATTGAAAGCTTGAAGATGGAAAAGGAAAATTCTACTGATGATCAATCTTCTTCTTCCACTACTGAGTTGAATGAGTTAAAGGCTCAGATGTCTTTGATGATCAAATGGAGAGAAGAAGAACTTCTTGAGAAAAAGAAGATGCAAGAAAAGATTTCTGATATGGAATTCTTTATCAAGCTTCAATCAGAAGATATTGTTGATTTGAAGAATGAAAACATTGATTTGAGATTCAAGATAAAGGATTTGGAGGCAAAGATGATAAATAATGAAGCTTCTAGTTCAAGAGTTGAAAAGGTGGTGGTAGATGTGGATGATGAAGATGAAGATGAAGAGAAGGTGAAAGAAGAGGAGAAAGTTGAAGAAGAGGAAGAAGAAAAGATTGATTATGATGATTCTGATGTTGATGAACATCCTGATATGATTGTTCATGATGATGATAATGATGAAAATGGTGCTGGTGGAGTTGGTGGTGTTTCTGGTGCTTTGGATTCTGTTTCAGGTGCTATAGTGGTTTATTCTCCATCAAAGATTGCTACGGATGCGGTTCCAGTTAGTTCTGTATCATCTGATAGAGTCAGGGATTGCACTTAAGTTGAATTTGAAGATTTAGATGGAATAGAACATCCTGAGACCGTCATTGATTATTCTCTGCCTACTTTTCTGGATTTATTCAAATTGCATTCTGACATTGATTTGCAGAGAAATATTTTTGAGATTCAAGTTAATCAAGAGTTAGAAGAAGGGGAGATTGTTGGAGGATATTCAGCTTTCGAACTTCAAGACTTCTTTGAGAATGATGATGAGTTGATCTTTGATTTTGAAGAAGATGAAGATATGGATTTGTCTGATTATGAGAAAGATGTCATTGATGAAGAGTTATTGAATCTGAACACTATGAAGAAAATGTTTGAAGCTGGAAGTTTTTCTATATCAACATTGGATCCGATTAGAGAAAAGACTTACATGGATTTCTGGAATGAACTTGAAAGAGAGAAAAAGTAAATCATAAATAATCTACATGTATTCAAGAAAATGACTGAAGTTCTAGAAGACAAAGATTCAGAAAACCTGACTAGACAATCTAAAAAGTTCAAGATTGGATCTAAATCTAAAATGATTGGAAGGATTGTTAGTTATGGTTATTTTCATAATATTCCGGGTAGTTTGACAGACAAAGGATGTTATGTTGTGAAACGAATAGATGGATGTCAATACTTTGGCAAAGCTTCTGATCTGATGAGTTTACCTGCATTCGAGTGTAAAGATCTTTCAAGATTGAAGATGATAAAGCCCATTCAGACTCGACATAATGAAATTTTTGAGAATTTGTTAAAGAAAGAAGCAAGAACTGGATGGAGTTTGTTATCTCAATTCAGAGAAAGATTTCATGATTATGTGAAGCCTAAAGTTTTTAAAAGACCAAGACTCTGAAAGATTGAACAGAATTGGAATCCTTACTTTAAGTTTTGGTTCTATGATGAGAGAACATCAGAAGGTGTAATTCTTTTGAAGCAGGATGATAATTGGAGGGTAATTCGGATGCTCGATCCTGTATGGATTGTGAACTGCTCAAAGGATGATGTTGCTTTACTTGACACTGCAGAGATTTATACAGATGTTGGTTATCATGATGTTGGAGTGAGCTTTAAAGATATGGCAATTCAATATCAAACCATTGCAAGGATGTGTTATACATTGGGTATACATTCTGGTTGCAATTGGGATGATGTGAATTATCTCTATACTGAATTGATGCAAGTGCAGAAGGAACAAGATGAAAGAGATGCAAAGATTGAAGCTGAAAGGATTGCAAAGATACCACGTTCAGTTGTTATAAGAGCGGTGGATAATATTGTTAGTGAAGAGATTGGAGAATCCAGCGGAGTCAAAGACAAAGAAGATGACAAAGCTGAAGACAAAGAATGAAGATTTTTGATAGCAAACATTAAGGGGGAGTTTGTTAGTGCACATTTGTAATTGTTTGCTATTCAAAAGTTGTATTTATTTTGAGTTTTAGAAAGGTTCGGCTAATAGGTTTGCCATAGGTTCGTTTGGCCCACGAACCTAGGCAGGTTCGGCGAACCTATTGAATTGATAGGTTCGGTGAACCTATTGCCTAGAGAAGGTTCGGCGAACCTTTAGGTTTGGCAACTTAGGTTCGCCTAACGAACCGAAGGGTTCGCTTCGGCTAATAGGTTTGCCATAGGTTCGTTTGGCCCACGAACCTAGGCAGGTTCGGCGAACCTATTGAATTGATAGGTTCGGTGAACCTATTGCCTAGAGAAGGTTCGGCGAACCTTTAGGTTTGGCAACTTAGGTTCGCCTAACGAACCGAAGGGTTCGCCTAACGAACCGAAGGGTTCGGCTGGCGAACCTAAGGGTTCGGCTACTAAATAAGGTTCGCTGGTCTGAGTGTTTAAATAGAAGGTTTGTCTGTAGTTTAGTAGAACTTTTGACAGAATTCAGCTAACCTTCTGAGATTTTCTCTGTGTGAGATCTGTGTATTTCTGAGTGAAGTCTTGTAATCATTTGTTGATATATACAAGATTGATTATTGAATTGCTTGTCTTCTTTTGATTCTATACATATTTATTATGGATTCCGCACATCATTGATAGTTCGTAGAGCTTCGTATTCGATCCTGATTGGAATTCACCAAACCAACACAAGCTTTTTCACATTTCTTTTATTATCAAAAACTCGTTTCTTCTGATTAATTTCTTCTTTTACCCAAACACAATCAGGATCAAATTTTCGAAGAACTCTCATTTCTTCTTCACTAGGTTTCACTTTCCTAAGACTTCCACCTGACCTATTCACCCAACTCTCGTCATTTGAACTCTTTCTGATTCTGTTGTTTGGACAATAAGCAGAAATATGTCCTTTTCCACAACAAGTAAAACACTTTCGTGTTTCTCTTGGTGAATAAGACATAGCTGCTACAATCAGTAGTACTGAAATCCAAATCACAATTAGCAATCAGACGACCAAATTTACCACAACGGTAGCATTTTTTGTCTTTCAGATTATTCTTTGGTTTTGGTTCATCTTAATACTTTGATGAACTGAAAGGTTTAGAATCAACCTTTGCAGATGAGAATCTGTTTCTCAAACCAGCTGATTTTATCTTTGAATTAGTCATTTTATTTTGAAAATTCTTTGATTTGTCTTTATGTCCAAATCCAAACTTATCAAAGAAAAAATCCACTTTGTCAACCTTTTTAGAAATCACATTATGCTTTTGAAAAATACCACTAGACTCTCCTTTATGTGTAGTAGATGAGTTCACATACACAACCGGTTTGAGAGTAGTTGGTTTAGTTTTCATCACTGGTTTGGAAACAAGATTTGGTTTATTCACCTCCTTCTCAACTGGTTTCATCTCAACTTTTGACTTTTGAGACTTCAGATTTTTTTTATCTCCAGTTTTAAATTGATAACCATTCTGTCTCAAAATATCAGGTGAATATTCTGATTCAGTAATGTCTTCAATAATAGGAGCATCACTATCAAAAGACACTTTGTCATCAGATGATCCTCCAGCAAGTTCAACAACTTGTTCAGACCTATGGTCATCCAAAGAGACAGGATGAACTTCAAATTCGGATCAATTTGTGGTCTTGGAACATAGCTGGAAGGTGTTTGTACTGAATTAAAACCCAAGCTAGTAGTATCATGGCAGCAAAGTAATCAATGACATACTGAGAATTCTGATAATTTTCAAGCTTGCTCTGGTTCATTTCAACTTCTGCTTTTGCTACTGGTAAATCAAATTTCAGCTTTTGCACTGATACGAGATGCACAAAAACTGCATGATTATTTTGTAAAACTTTGATTTTCATGTGACATCCAGTACCAGATCGTCCAGCAAGTTCGTACGGTATGTGTACTTTCACTATTTACTATGTGTAGATACATGTTGTGAACAGTGCTTGTATTAACAGAATTCAAAATACAAGAAACAGTTGTACGTATTTATGTGTAAACTTAAATGCCGTAAGTACAACACTCATTATGAACAATAGTTGTTAGTATTTAGGTGAAAACCTAAGTACAGATAATACAACGAAACAAGAGAAACAACAGAGTTCAAGTAAATAACAAGAACAAGTCGGTAGCGATATGATATCCATAGATGACAGGAATCAGATGACCGACAAATCAGTACGAAAAAAATGTGGAAACATGATGTTTAGTTGAGTCCGTTAGTGAGGAAACACAATTCAAACCCAATTTGCAATGTTATTTCAGAATAGCGAACTGACAGTGTGTTTGCGTGGGTGACGATTCACACAAACATATCTATGAGTTTAACGTTCTGAAATAATGACTGGAATGTAGAAAGCAAAATTCGGAAAGCAAAACCATTGTCGTGTTTGTTCGGGTGACGATTCGAACTAATACGCGCGATGGTGACGCGATCTGACGAAACGAAACGAAATACGACACGAACGACAGTAAATTAATAAAATAAAATAAATTTTGTTTTACAATTTTGAAACTCATCAAAATAATTAAAATAACAATTCTTTTAATTAAAACAAGTAAAATACGCGTTACGTTCCAGATACGCAACGAAGACCCGAACGAGCAACTAAAACGAACCCGAATACCCCGAGGGTATATAAACATCAAATGAGGCTTTTCCCTCATATTTCCATCAGCTCTCTCTCTCTCTAAAAACGTGATTCCCGAACCTATCCTCTCACTAGGATAATCACTCCTCAAATCCTCATAACTTGTTTAAGTGCATGTTTTCTCAGGTGACGAACAGGTTTAGTCACCAAGATTACAGGGACATAGCTAGTGGACTTTAAGAAGGCCTAGCTACTTTTGTGTTGCATACTTTTGGATGACAAAACCACGAATCACCTTTTGTATATTACAGATAAAAGATATGAACTCATTGATTCTTTTGATTAGATTTACTTAGTTAAATTAAGAAGAAACAATGTAATTTAACTTTGTAATTCTATTTCATGTCATTTTAGCATTTCTCATTTGATTATCATGTGCTATGTAAACAATCTGATCATTTCGATTATCACAACGATATCGCGCCCCGGGAACCTTCCGCCTGCTGGGAAAACCGATCCGTTTCCGCCGGCTCGGGGTGTGACATTTCAACTCTTCATTTTCTTTTCCTAAATCAGTTATCTTTTTGTCAAAAGCTTTTTCTCTTGAAATTAGCTTCTTGTTAGCTTCTGTGCACTCTACCAGTTGAGCAGTCAACTGAGCATTCATATCTTTCAATTTATCAATGATCTCTAAAAGATCATCATTTACCTCATCAACCTTTTCTTTTCCATTACCTGTGTCTTCATCCAAAGAAGCCATAAAAGCACCCATCAACTCATCATATTGCTTTCCCCAATCATAACCTTCATCAGCTTGACTAACTAAAGCTTTAGATGATTCTTCAGACTTTTCTTTCTTCTTCTGATAAGCTTCTTTTGTCTTGAAAGGGTTCAAATTTCCTTGCTTCTTTGGATTTTTACACTCTCTAGCAAATTGGCCTAACTCACCACAGTTGTAACATTGAGTAGTCTTTGGATTAAATCCAAACTTGGTGTTTCGATCAAAAGTGAATTTCTTCCCAGTTTTCTTTTCATATATATTTATTCTTCTGATCACACTTGCCAATGCCCATTGAGTGTCAATCAGCTCCATCTCGTCATCATCAATTTGCTCATAATCTTCAAATGTAAGATTCGAATTTCCAATCTTTCCTGCAATTTGTTCATCATAAGCACTGACTACACATGACAAAATTGACATATGATCCCGAACAGCCTCCACGGTTACTTTTCCCAGATTTGTTGTATTCAGCTGCACAGGAGTTGTTGTTGAGTCATCTTTCTTCTCGTTCACAAAATAAGATGAAATAGAACTAACAGATGCAGAAGGTGCAAAAGTACTATCAGCAGTACTTGAAACAAATGCTGTCTGAATCTTTGCAGATGAAACCGGTGGTGTCACCACAGATGCACCGTATAAAGAAGGATCTTGAGTAACATTCACTCTTCTTGCTTTTCTCTTATCCTTCATCTCCTGTTCCACCAATGTCATTCATGGTAGATTTTCTCTCAATATTAGCACCAATGAATTCCACTTTTCAGGCAACGCATCTGCAAAGCAATATATCTTTTCCTCTTCAGTGTATTCAATTCCACACTTCCTGACTTCAGTCAATAAATGCCTATATCTTGTTATTAAGGCTTCAAGACTCTCATTGCCAATAAAATTGAAGTTCTCAAACTCTTTGCGTATATCAGTGGCTTTCATCTTCTTTAACTTGGTATTTCCCTCAATCCTTGCTTTCAAAGCATTCCACAAACCATATGAGGTTTTGCGTTCATCAAATTGATGAAGTATCTGATTAGGAATTTCTTGGCTCAGCATCCAGTAAGCTTTCTTCTCAGAATCGTATTTCTTTCTCTGATCAACATCCAATCTCTTAAGGGTTTGATCCAAATCTGTCCCCACCACCCATGGTCTTTCATAAGGTGATAAAATCCTTTCCCACAGATTAGTGTTAGTTCCATGTAGATGTGTTTCAAACCTTCCTTTCCAGTTCTCGTAATCTGTTAAATCAAGTAACTTTGGAACTTTGTTTGTACTTCCAACCTCAGTTTCACTAATCAGAATACTATGTATCTTAGAATTCTGACTGGCTACAGCAGCAAACATCTCAGCCACGGTTTTGAATTTTTAATGAGCCAACCTCTGATGACAAATTCACTTCACGAACCTTACTACCAGGAGAACCTCCAACAATTCTTGATCTGAACGAACCTCAAGTCACGAACCTGAGACAAACCTTTATCTCACGAACCTGATGCAGCGAACCTTGAGACAAACCTGATCTCACGAACCTGATGCAGCGAACCTTGAGACAAAACTGATCTCACAAACCTGATGCAGCGAACCTTGAGACAAACCTGATCTCATGAACCTCTTCAAAATCTCTAAACGAACCTCAGAAAAATCTCATTAACAGCGAACCTCTTGCTTCAGCTACTCACAGATTCGGCTCACGAACCTGTTCTTCAAAATTCAAAATTTTAGAGGGAAAACCTTCCAAATTTGAAGAAAAACCTTTAAAAATCCCCAATTTGCACCACAAATCTTTTAATTATAATGTTCCATAGCAATAGATGATGAAATTACACTCAAAACAGCAATCAAACTCAAAGAAAACTAGAATTTTGATCCATTTCTTGATCTTTTTAACTCCAAATACTTGTAGATCTTTGAAAATCTTGTATAGAACTCCACCAAGGCTCTGATACCACTGTAGATCTACTGATTTTGATCTTGATCGTACAACGGAATCCTATTAATAATCAAATATATGCGGAATCTATATTTAATCTATATGAATCAAAGAAGAACAAGCATTTCAATAATCATCTCCATTTCATTAATCAATCTGAAGTGATAACAATGAAATACAATCTCACACAGAGAAAATATATAGAAAGTTTCCAAGAGTTATGACAAAACTAGGCAAACCTCCAATATATGCAAGCTGTTAGCCGAACCTAGCCGAACCCATAGGTTCGCCAGCCGAACCTTGAGGTTCGCTGGACGAACCTAGACAGCCAAACCTACTAGGTTTGCCGAACCTGCTAAGGTTTGTGGGCCAGACGAATCTCAGCCAAACTTCAACTAAACTTCTATAATTTACATATTTTGATAAGAAATCTATTACAAATATGTACTAACAGGGATAAAAGTCATTTTTCAAGACAGTGCAACAAGCCTAAGAAGATGGGTAACCACAATCCTTGTCAGAACCAAAGATCAGCAGTTGCCAATCCAGAGAGGATATTAGTACCAATTGACACTCCTTCTCAAGCCAGTTCATCAAACGCAAACATGGCACTCATGGTTCAGAATGATGAGGGAGAAAACTGGGATTTCAGATTCAATTCTGACTAGGGTGGAGCTGATAAGATAATTCAGAAGAAACAAAGACAAGTCTGGATGAATCATCAGGATCAGAATCAGAAGGCACATCAGATTCAGAAACTCAAGGAGAGTCAGATGATGAGTCTGAAGAACAATCTTCTACACAGTTTGCTTTGATGGTGAATACTTCTTGTTCAACTCAGTCTGATCAGGTATATGATGATTGTTCCTCATCTCATTCTGGTTGTTTTAACTGTGTTGACCTTGAAAGTAAGGTGTTGGCTTATCAGCAACATAATGCTGACCTGATCAGCGATCTCAACCAGTGCATTGAGGTAAACAAAATTTTAAAATCAAATGAAAAAGATTTTCCAGCTAAAATTGAACTATTAAACATGAAATTGCATGAGGTTGAGATTGTTGTGCTGAATAAGCAAGATGCTATTACTTCTTATCTTAATACCATCAATGAGATAAAGAAGAAATTAGCCATAGTCGAGTGTGACTATGAAACTTTGGGTCAGAAGCTCAAGAGCTATGAAAGCTCCTCATACATCATTGAGTACATGATCAGTAAAGGCACTGATCAGAAGGGTAAGGGAAAAGAAACAAAATATAATCATTACCCCCACCTATCCTAAATTGCTTTCTCAACTCACCAAATGACAAAGAAATTAAAGACTTTCAAGTGAAAATTTCATTAGTTATTGATCCTGTTGGGATCACTTTTGATGAGGGTTCCTCATTGTCTAAGGAATCTTTTGTGGAGGGAGTGGTTTAAGATTGGGTCTCTGGTTTTGAGGATGAGTTTGATGTTTCTCCTCAAGTGTCTTGTGTTAAGAATCCAACATTTGGTGTCAAAAAGGCTGAACCAATCTCATCAAAGACAAACATGTCTTCAAAGGTATCCAAAGCCATATGCTTTTTGAAGTCTTCACGGGATGGTGGAGCAAGTGAGTCCAACAAGACTGTCAATCTTGTTTTTAAAGGGACAAAGGGTTTGGGTTTTAAGCAAAACATGACAAAAACAAATGTTTTTCATCAAAACAACCAGTCTTGTTCTAAAACCAAACAGTTTTATCACAAAGATAAAAGAGCCTGTTTTGAGTGTGGTGCACCTGGACATTTTGCTAGATTTTGTCCTCATTTGATTAGACCACAAGCTGCACCACATCAAAAACAAAAATCAGAATTTAGTTAAAAAGGTCAAATCTGCTTGTCCCTCACCTCAAGTTAAACCCAAACATCTTTCACCATCAAACCTCAAGATAAGGGTAAACAGGTTTTGGTTCATAATGATACACCCAAAATTGTTTTTGAGAAACAATCCAAGCCATCATCAGTGTATTTAAAGAAATCTTTCAGCAAAAACACTGTTTGGATGGCCAAGTCCTTTGGAACTCCTGTTTCTAAACCTCCTGTTAAATCAAACTCAGATGGACAATGAATTGAGATGAAAATCCTGGACTCTTTGGGTAAACCCAAGAATGTAAAGGCTTGGGTTCCCAAATTCAACTAATGATTTGTGTATGCGCAGGTTGCCCCAAATGCTGCTCTTAACAACACTTGGATTGTTGATAGTGGGGCATCAAGGCACACGACTGGAGACATATCTCTTCTTTCCAATGTTCATTCAATTAAAGGAGGATATGTGGCTTTTGCTGGTGACAAAGGCGGGTTTATTACAGGAGAGGGAATTCTTCCAAATGGCCAAGTTTCATTTGACAAGGTCGGGTATGTGAAGCAGCTGGAGAACAATCTACTTTCAGTCTCACATATTTGTGACAAGAAGTAAAAAGTTCTGTTTCATGACTCTAGCTGTTACATTCTCAAGCAAGGCATTACAATTCCTGAAGATTGGATTCTGATGTCCGCTCCAAGAAAGAAATATTTGTTTGTTCTCAATATGGCCACAGCTTCAGCTACATCTTCTACAGCTTCATGTTTTATGTCCAAGGCTACAGAGAAAGATTCTATCCTTTGGCATAAAAAGATGGGTCATTTGAGTTTGAGGAAGATGAATCATCTGGTTCACAAAAATATGGTTGAGGGAGTGAGTTTGAAGAACTTCAAGCTGTCTGATGTCTGTGTTTCATGCAAGAAGGGAAAGCAAACCAAGCAATCTCATAAACCTAAGAAGTATCATTCAATTACTGTTCCAATTGAGCTTCTCCACATGGATCTGTTTGGTCCTGTCAATCGCAAGAGCATTGCTGGAGATCAATACTGCTTAGTCATTACTGATGAGTACTCCGTATACTCTTGGGTGTTCTTTATGAAGGAGAAATATGAAACGTTTGAATGTGTTCAAATTTTGGTAACTAAGCTTGAATCACTATAAAAGCTCAAGGTTCGCATGCTCAGAACAGATAACAGGACTGAATTCAAGAATCATAATATGGAGACTTTCTGCAATGAACGTGGTATTATTCAGCAGTTCAGTGCTCCGTATGTCCCACAGATGAATGGTGTTGCTGAGAGAAAGAACAGGACATTAATTGAGGCTGCTCAGACTATGCTTGCTGATTCATCCCTACCCTTTCAGTTCTGGAATGAAGCTGTTGCTAATGCTTGTTATACTCTGAATCGGGAGTTGATTGTGAAGAGACATGGGAAGACTTGCTTTGAATTGCTCCATAACAGAAAGCCAAATATTAAGTATCTTGAACCATTTGGTGCTCCATGCATGATGCTTAAGAAACATGAGCAAGGCAAGTTCAATGAAAAGGTGGAGGAAGGCTCCTTTCTTGGGTACAATACTCCAAATAAGCGAGCCTACAACAGATGATAATCACTCTCATCCAGATGTTCCAGTACCAGATGTTGATAATATTGTACCTGCTGTTGAGGATCTCAATATAAACAATCTTGATCCACAGGTTGAGCTTCCTGCTCATTCTGTTGGTAGAATTAACAGAATTTATCCTCAAAACAATATTATTGGAAATCCAACTGATGGAATGAAAACAAGAAAACAGTTACTTCAGGTGGTCTTGCTGACATCTTAATCTTGCAGATGTAAGCTTTTGTGCCAATTCTTGCTTTATCTCCCAACTTGAACCCAGAACCAACACTGACGCTTTGAAAGAAGAATCTTGGGTAGATGCCATGCAAGAGGAGTTACTGCAGTTTAAGAAACTTGGTGTTTGGCAGCTAGTTGATAGACCCAAGGGTGCAAAAGTTACTGGCACAAGATTAGTTTTGCGCTGCAAACGAGATGATCATGGCATTGTGGTGGTGCAAGGTTTTAGGCAGACTGAAGGGATTGACTACATTGAAGTATTTACACCAGTTGCTCGTCTTGAAGCAATTCGCATTTTTTTGGCTTACACATCCTTCAAAAAGTTCAAAGTTTATCAGATGGATGTTAAGGGTGCATTTCTTCCTGGTGTGATTAATGAAGTGGTGTATGTCAATCAACCTCCCGGGTTTGAAGATCCATTGCATCGTGACCAAGTCTACAAGCTAGACAAGGCCTTGTATGGATTGCACCAAGCTCCGCGAGCGTGGTATGAGACACTGCCTACTCACCTTCTGAATTGGTTCAGAAGAGGTGTCATTGACTGCACTTTGTTCATTAGAGAGATGGATGGGGAATTACTATTGGTACTGGCTTATGTGGATGATATCATCTTTGGTTCCACAAATGATGTTCTATGAAAAGATTTTGATAAGGTTATGAAAGACAAGTTTGAGATGAGTTCCATGGGAGAGATGAAATTTTTCTTGGGATTGCAGGTGGATCAGAAAAACACAAAAAGATTTTCAATTTCAATTTGTTTTAGATGATCATTTGTTTGTTTGGATACTCAATCTTGTTTGAATCAATCACCAAACCAGACTGAACTTCATAAGATTATATGATCAAAATGTTAAATCTGAAAACAAGTTGTGTTTTGAGTGTTGAATCTTATTCATCCAAATAAGTCATGCGAAAGGATCAAGTGACCGTATGACTCTGTTCATGCGAATAGCTCATTCGGCTGATCAACTGATGCAAAGAGATCCATTCGGTCGATCTCTCTGCCAAATGAGTCTTCCTATTTATTGAGCTCTTTCGGCTGACTTGACTCATTCACATCAAATTCTCTTTCGGCCTACTGTGTGTGCCCTTTTGCCCGATTCACTCACTCGCTCTGGTTCTTCATTTTTCCACCGATTAATACGAGCCTACTGATCATATTTCATATTTGGGTTGTTACAGGTACTGATTGAACCAAGATCTTCCAATTTTGACCACTGATAGATTCGAATCAGTTCGATGTCTAGGGTTTTTAGGGCTCGTAACTATGGTTGTCTGATAACAGGTTAAAAAGGACAATAATACACTTAAAATCAGTTCTAAAACGTTAATCGGACATCTCTGAACTAAATGGTGTTATTTTTATGGTCTGATTTGGGATTTTGAGAATTTGAAGTTCGAAGGTTCTTCGGTCGACCGAATGAGGTTCATTCGCATTACAGGGTCGACCGAATGAGATTCTTTCGGTCAAAGGGTGAATCGAATGAGATGTTTCAATCGAATGAGAGCCTTTCGGTCATAGAATGGACCGAATGGAGTTATTCTGACCGTCTGTTCATGCGAATTGATGGGTTCAACCGAATGACTCCATTCGTGAGACATTCGGTTGACACACTTCATTCGGCCATTCACCTTATTCGCTGAGTCTTATTCGGACAATATTGGTTCATTCGCACCAGTTGCATTCTTGTGATTAAATTTTTGATTTTGCTCAACTGTTTACTGGACTGAACTGATATGTTATTTGTCTTGTTTTGTTACAGAATGGCAGATTACAAAGTTGTTCCGAAAAATAACATCTGTGCTCATCTAGATGTTACCACAAAGAACGCCAAGCATTTTACAGAGATTATTGCTTTTCTGAGGTGTTGTAGGATATTCACTGCCACATCTGCCATTTATGATCCCTGATATAGAGTGTGAGGTTGAGCCTCCAGTGATCAGAGGGAAGGTGAGAGGACACAATGTTGCAGTTTCTCCTAAGCACATCAGGCAGGTGTGTGGATTCCAGGACTCACCTGTTCACCCTTTTCTTCTTGATCGATATCTTGTTCGAGGATGCTTTATGCGGTGCAAGTATGACGGGGACTTGGAAGCCGGAATGCTGAACAAGGCTTTCCTGTGCCCGCAGTTCAAGTATCTGAGTCACGTACTCATTCATTTCCTGGGATCAAGGCGCGGGGGATTCGATGACCTCCAAGAGAATTTACAGGGCACCTTTGTGGCCTTGGTGTTGAACATCCCGTTCAACTTCTCAGAGATGATTTTTACACATATGAAGGAGAACGTGTTCCTCAAGGGAGACAAGAAGTTTTTGATGTACCCGAGGTTTCTCTAGATGATCTTCGATGCACAAGTGCTGAATTTACCCAAGACCAGCTCAGATATTATCAGATTGGAGCACATGAACGACATCACTCTTAACAGAGTTCTTTCATATCGAAGAAAGAAGATGAAGCCTCCTACTCATAGTCTGTTTGGTCATCTCCTCAACCCTGATTACGTTGCACCTATTGGGAGGACATGGAGACACGAGGATTCGAGCTCAGAATTGCAGGATATCATTGAGCCGGGTGGTGATGATGGTGATAGAGGTGATGCTGGTGCTAGTGATGTTGTGGATGTCAGTGGTGCTTGAGATGTTGGTGCTGTTGATGTTAGTGGTGCTGGAGATGTTGGTGCTGTTGATGTTAGTGGTGCTGGTGGTGATGGTTCTGGTGTTGCTGCTGATGATGATGATGTTGATGTTGATGCTCTTCTTGATCTGGATTTTATGACTACTACTGCAACCACAGTCTCTACTCTGTAAGAGATGGGTGGTACTACCTTGGCTGAAGAGAGAGATGATTATGAGAAATCAAATCAGGATGCCGGTGAGGATGATGATGAAGAGGGTTCTGGTAGCTTAGACTCTGATAAGACAGATGATGAGTTTGAGAACATTATGGTTAGGTCAAGGCTGGTGAAGAAAAAGGAGAGGCCAAGTGAGCCAGAGCTTGATAGGGAAGAAATTCAGGATGCTTCTTTTATTCCTGAGTTTGATTTTTCTCCTCCTCCACGTGCTTCCACTGTCACATCTACTACTGCTATCACTGCTGCTGCTGTTCAGTCTACCTCATTCCCTCCTGCCAAAAGAAGAAGGACACAATTTGTCCTACAGAGACGGTCAGAGTCGGTGTCTGTTGTAGCAACCACTACTATATCAGCTGCAACAGTCGCGACTTCTTCACAGACCAGGTCGAGGGCTATTCCTACACGAGCTACTACTATCCCTCTGACCTCCTCTGTTGCTGCTACGTCTGTTTTCACTGCAGCTTCCTCTGATCCCTCCACTACACGTGCTGATATATATATACCAACTGTTTCAGTTGCTGAACAGCTCAGCACACTAAACAGTTTGGTCCTTCGACTGATGGAGAGGAACCACAAGCAGGACCTAGATATATCCCAGCTCACACTGAAGGTCAGTGAGCAAGATTCTCTACTGTTACAGGCTGCTGATCAACGAGCGGAATTGAGAGCCCGATCTGCTGATTTGGAGGAAAGACTGCTCAAGTCTGTCGATGAGCATAATCAGTTGGCTCTCACTGCTGTGGGCTTCAATGACAGGATTTCGACTCTTGAGGCTGAAAACTTGCATCTAGCTGAGCAAGTTGAAAGTCTCAAGGAGTCAACTCCTAGGATTGAGGGGTTTGAGCCTGTCTCCAATGATTCAGACAAGGAAGAAGAACAAGAAGACGAAGAAGAAAAAGAAGATTCTGATGAGGAGAAGGTGGATTATGAGAGTACAAATGATGACGACTATGGTGATGATGATGACAGTGCTGAGAGTGGCTCTGCAAGTTCCTCTAGTGCAGAACAGCCAACACCACCCACCGAAATCGGAACCAAGACTAAACATGACAAAGCTCCCAAACAGACTCAAAGTCAAGCTGATGAGTCGAAGGCTACCGAAGAGGTTGAAGCGATGCCTGTGAGACGGCTCCTGGATGAATAGTTGACAATGATACTGGACGCTCAGGGTATCATTCAACACTGTATCATCTATGATAAAGAAGAAGGAGAAATTATTCATTGCCTCACAAAGGAGCAAATTGTAGAGCTATTCAGGCTAAATCCTGATAAGGTGATATTGGATGATGCTCCCATTCCTACTCCAGAAGCATTTGATAACATTGATGAGGTGATTCTGGAGGTCATTACAGAGGAGGAGGGCATAAAGTATACTTCTGCTGAAGAGGAGTTGCCAACTTTTACTGACTTATTCGGTCTACATTCTGAGGAGGAGCTGAAACAAAAGATAGACGAAAAGATCAGTGACAGTGAGTCTTTAGCAGAAGACATTCAAAAAAGGAAAGAGGAATGGGCAGCCTATTGGCAAGTGTTGAAGAAAGATAATGTTCCTCCTATGCCAACTCCACACACAAAAGTTTACAGGACCAAAGGATATAAATCTGGAGGTCAAATTCTGAGTTGGGCATACTTTCATGAGTTACACTGCTATGCAGTAAAGAGAGAGCATGGGATCCAGTACTTCAGACATCCCCAAGACTTCAAGAGGTTGCCGAGATTCGGAGTTAATCAACTTGCACGTCTGAAGATTCTATACTGTGAAGATTCGGGGCTGTCGTCCTGGTTTGCAAGGCAAATCCAGTTCGAATACAGAAAAGATGGATCAATTTCAAGCCATAACCCGATGACAGAAAGCGATCCTGAAGTGGCTGCCTCCTAAAGTCATGAAGAAGATTCCATTAAGGAAGATGCCTCAAGACTTTTTGGACAGCTTCAGATGGTGGTACTATGACGGGAGAACTACTGAGGCGGTGATTGTTCTACGCAAGGAAAACACATGGGATATTGTACGTATTTTTGATCCCATTTGGCTAACCAATCTGTCGTATAAAGATGTGAAGGCCCTGTGCATATGTCAGATTTTATTTGAAGTTGAAGATATTGAGCAGGATTTACAGTTCATGTGAGTGATACGGATTTGCATAGTGTTTGGATTCATACAGGCACTGACTGGAAGGCTATTTCAAATAAATATTTAAAGAAAGGTGCTGATAAATAGGAACTAGGTCCAAAGGGGAGTTTTTTGATGCATGTAATGTCCCTAGTTCAGTATTTTGTATGTTTTTGATTACGTAAAGTTCATATTATTAATGAAATAGACTTTTAGGTATTGTTCATATATGTTTAATTGAGTTCATTATGTTTATCGATGTTTGATTTGGACTATGACTATGTTACAGACCCATTCGTGCGAATAATACCTAAGAATGACTTCAATCAGTCGAAATGAACGCCTATCGAATGACTTAGGCGAACGAACGAGTCATCCGCATGACTCGTTCAGTTGTTTAAGCTCATTCGGCTGAGCCATTCGCCAAATGAGTGTTTCGCACAGTACAAACTTATATATAGTGTTGCGCACAGAATGTTTAATAACTTCTCTGAGCCTCTCTAGCGTTTTGAGGACGCTCCTTCTTCCCCAACTTCGATTCTCACCCCGTGGTGTTCGATTTCGATCAAAGCATTGATTCCACATCGTCGGATTGCCACGGGGCTTTGTGGTTTCGATTGGAAAACCCTTGAATAGGATTCCGCGCTATTCAAGGGCTTGTCGAGCAGATCTCCCAAGGAACCGAGTTGTTTCCAAGTGTTTCTTAGGTCCTACAGTTTAAAAGTAACTTAAAGGATTTCTAAACTTAAATTTTTGTAACTTAATAAGATTTTGTAAATGATGATTTATTTAATGGTCATGTCTTTCATTATTGTAAACCTTATGTTAATAAGGTGAATCTCAATAAGCAAGGGATAAGGGTTATGAAGGGTACATAACATAGAATACTTAGAGAAATTCTAGTATAATCATTAGTGAGTAGTATATAGGACACATAGTTTCACACCGAGACCAAAACCCCAAATACGTCAGCTATAAATACTTATAGTGTCCGAAATCATAATAAATCAACTCAAGTGTTGAAGCCACATAGTCTAAAAAGTAGAAGCACGCGTATATCTATTTCTTGGTTATTCAAGCATACTACAACACAGGTGACTTCATTTGTCCCTTTTTAACGATCTTGTTTTACTTCGGGACTGAGAAATATGTTAAATATTTTATATAATGTTTAGATGTTTCCTAAATATTTTAT
>SZYD01001186.1:0-44829 GCA_009363875.1 Mikania micrantha | reverse complement strand
ACCATAGTTCTGAGCTACGTTTCTGAATTGATCTGAACTGTACTATGATAAACATGTAATGATAATGATATACGAATGGTGACTGGAAATGTGTACCTGATACTGGTCGTGTTACTGTTCCGACCACTGTTCCGGTGACGTTTCCGGCACTGATGTTACAGAACATATTAAGAGTCGAATCATTTCAAGGGTTACACGAGTGTAATAAAGGAACATAACCCCTACCTAAGGTTGATACAAATCATGAGACCAAATTTCTAAAACAAAATTTAATCCAAGATGTTAGGCTTAACCTAGTTGGTTAAGTGATAGCATTTGCCACCACAATGTATGGATCAAAGAACAACAAGGACCTTCTAGTGTTAGCCAACTTTAGGGCTAACACATACACGCACACAAATCTCTATAACTTATACTCATAAGTTACAAACAACGTGAAATCAATACAGGATCGTGAAAAACTACATCAAGTACAACCAAGAGCGCGTGCATTCTTGTTAGAACTTAGTCAACCACAAAAACTACAAGGTGAGTTCATGTGCCCCTTTTATAATCTTAACTAATTTCAAAGCTCGGGGTTGAGAAACATGCTTGAAGCTTTTATTTAATTAAAGGTTTTGATATAACATACTGATTGCACTATGATTTAGATAATATTGATTATCCTTATTATCGTTTATCATTGTATGCTTGTTTGCCTGATCATTATCATATCTGAGATAGCTAGGATGATACATGCTAATATAGCTTCATGACACATCAACCCAATAGAATAATACTAGTTGTAAGAATATATCTTACAACATCTTATTATTCTTACACGATTGAACAACGAGATAATCTAGTGGTAACATGCTGATAACAATTACAAACAACAAGAATGATAATCATGATAACGTAACTTCATGATAACAAGATCATTCACACATTACTAACATAGTGAAATAAGACAAGTTCTTATAATACTTTGTTAATGTCAATAAGAACACACAACATAGAGATAACCGTTGAGACAATTACTTGCGATATCGAGTAGGAATCCTGACAAATACTTTCGGGATCTCATTCCCTACACATGCTACCATGGCTATTAAGACAAGATTTATAAACAAGGCTAAAGACTATCATGTTGGGTTTATTTCATTGAGAATACACTCTTAGAATAGGGCACTTGGTTGACTTATGTAAATAACCATAACGCTTACATCACTCCTAATAAACATCATACCAAAAAGAGTTATAACTTCATTTTCGTTGAAATGGAGTTGACTCTATTCGTTAGAGTCATACTGAGCATGGCATGCGATAACATTCTAATTATTAACACTCTAAGGTCTTGGAAACATATTCATTCAAATAGATATCGTGGAGAGGATATCTTACACACGGGTGGTCAGAAATGGCAACTACTGGGACAATTATGTCTCAATCTAGGTATCATGGAGAGGATACCTTACACTACAAAACCAGTCAGAAACCACATACCTAGAGACTCTAAACTTTCATTCTTCTAGATATTATGGAGAGAATATCTTGCGCACCCAAAACTTATCAATGGTAACACGCCTAGAGACAATTCAATAGATATTATGGGAGGGATATCTTACAGACCGGACTGGGTAGTACTGACAATCACAGAGACTATTTAGTCTTGCTCTAGATATCTTGGTGGATATCTTACACTCCGGCTTAATCAACAATGATTATCTACTAAAACTATTAAGTTTTGCTCTAGAAATCGAGGAGGATATCTTACACACGGGGCTAATCCATAAGGAATAGCTAACAGAGACAATTACGTCTCTTTTCCAAATGATGGGAATAATAAACTTGGGGAATCATGGGTGAAAGGAAATGGGTATCCATAGTTGTATTACAAGTTTTGTTAAATCATGTTGAGCATGTGGTTGGATGGCGTCGGGCGGGTTGTAGGCTCGACCTTTCGTATGCCCTACATATAGCATGCTTGATTGGATGAAATACCATTTGTATGTATAACTATGGAAGGACATTGTGTGTGACAAATGAAACATTCATAAACAAGACTTGTGTGTAACATTATGAACATGAATAACAATAACTCAATGGTTTTCAATTACGAAACTTATGAACTCACTAACCTAGTGTTGACTTTGTTTAATGCATGTTTTCTCAGGTGACGAACATGTTTAGTCACCAGCATCCAGGATTAAACTAGTGGACTTTAGAAGACCTAGCTTTATTTTGTGTCGAACATACTTTCGAATGACAAACAATGAATCATCTTTTGTAAATCTTGTGCAGATACAAGATAGAACTCATTGATTCTTTTTGGATAGATTTACTTAGTTAAATTATGAACGTAACATTGTAATTTAAGTTTGTAATTCTATATCATATGTCATGTTAGCAATTCTCATTATATATCATGTGCCATGTAAACAATATGATCACTTCGATTATCAAACGATATCACGTCCGGGAACCTTCCGCCCGACGGGAAAGTCGATACAGCCCGCCAGCTCGGGGGGTGTGACAGATTGGTATCAGAGCCATGGTTATAGAGAAATATAGGTCATATTACTTAACGGTTTGGCCTAGACTATAACCTAGGGACCCTCATGTAGAGAACATACAACATAGGATTCTATTTGCATACATCTCCTGCATTCGATCACTACACTAACCGATTCTCTTTCGGTTATGATCAGAATGCTGCCAAGAAGACCACCACCAGCTTTACTGCCACCACCGCAAGATTCAGCTCCGCACTCATCTACACCATCACCACCTGACTCTCCCCACATCTACTTCCTCCTCCACATGTTCCACCTCAGCAGCCACCACCCAACCACGAGTTGGACCCTGCTACTATTGCATTGGCTACCTTGCTGACAAGCAACTGAGGGATGTGATTCCCGACATGATGAACCGAATCAACAGCAAACAATAGTAACAACATTGCCAGCTCATCTGGAGAGGGCAGTGGAAACGCCAAGAATCAAAACAGACTACTCCTAGAAGAACTTCGTGGGATGCAAACCGCCTAGTTTCAGTGGAAATGAAGGTGCTGTTGGCTTGATCCATGTATCGAGAAAATGGAGACTACTTTAGACATTAGCGGTTATCCTGACCAACACCTAGTGAGGTATGCTGCAGGATCGTTTGAGAAACAAGCACTAACCTGGTGGAACGCCTAGGTTCAAACCCGAGGAGAGAAAAGGCATTGGCGATGCTTGGGAGGATTTCAAGAGTCTGTTGAGGGGCGAGTTCTGCCCGAGGAATCAACTGAAGAAAGTTGAAACAGAACTGCTGAATCACGTGATGGTAGAACCTGAACATCTGGCATTCACCACCAGATTTCATGAACTTGCAACGCTGGCACTGGATGTTGTGCCCACACTAGAGAAAAGGATTGAACGGTATGTCGGTGGACTGCCGCCTTGCATTCAAGGGCATGTGATTGCCGCACACCCAACCACACTGGAGATGGCTGTCACACTGTCAGCTACACTGACGGATGTGATGGTTGCCTCTGGTGTACAAAAGAGAGAGTAAGGAACTACCGAAAGAGTGGAACAACACCCCACCAAGAACGAAAGGTCGTTAAAAATTTCGCAACGACCACTGCTACCAAACAAGCAGTGCCCACACAACCGCAACTGAACCACAAGCCTTATTCAGGCACGGCTCCATTCTGCAATAAGTGCAACTATCATCATCAGCCAAACTCGGGTGCAGGCAATGCACTTGTTGTGGAAAAATGGGACATTAGGCCCAAATTCTGCAAGAATCAAGCAACACAACACAGGGCAAACCAAGCAGTGGCACAGACCGCTGTACAAAACGATTGCATTTCCTGCTACACCTGCGGGAAACCAGGACATTATGCGAAGAACTGCCCAAAGAGGGTGCTACCGAGAGGGCAAGCACCGAGGGGACGACATTCAGATAGGGGCGCTGCTGCTCGCCAGGACACTGACACCAACACTGGTCGCTTAACTTTTAAAATCTTTGCAGTTGTATTATTTAACACTAGCATAGATTATCGGTTGCCTCTTTAGAGTCGATTTAAAATTACTCACATTGGTGCAACAC
The DNA here is from genome assembly GCA_009363875.1 of Mikania micrantha. Classification (NCBI taxonomy): domain Eukaryota; kingdom Viridiplantae; phylum Streptophyta; class Magnoliopsida; order Asterales; family Asteraceae; genus Mikania; species Mikania micrantha. Next base: position 40,752 of record SZYD01001186.1, on the reverse strand, counting down.
TCGAATATCTCTACACTAAATGACATGAACTTATGTTCACTTACTTTTAATGAACAAAAACACATACCATGAAATTCAAGTCAATGGACACGAGTAGTGTCAACACCATCACCAGAACAGATGCTTTGACCCTGATAGGGTGAAGTCATCTGAAACAATAAACCTTCTCCATGACATTACAGTGACAACAGAGATTGCGTTCATAAATCCCATTATTAGGGTACGAAAACTCACAAATAGATCCATCAATGTTGTCCTCCAGAAAATATACGAATCCTTCCAACAAGGGGAGAAATGAGAGGTTTCTTCTGGAAAGACATGACACACGAGTCAAGAATTATAGTGAATGCTAAGAACCATGAAGTTTTGTAACAACTCGAGATACCATGATCGGGTGTACACAAACAGCTATGGATTTTAATGCCAAGCTACCAAACACTTCCAGCGGATCCGATGTTGATTGGATCACCATAAGCAGTCGGGCTAAGTCTGCTCAATCCTAAATATACACAAAGCTTGGGCTAATGAGTGTTAGGACCAATTAGGAGCTCGGAAACAATCCGATTCCAATGGAAATCTACCCGACAGCCTCTGGAATAGTGCGGAATCCTATTCCAGGGTTTTCCAATCGAAAACCATAGCAACCGTGGTGATCCGAAGGTGTAGGAAGGACTTGTAAGCAAGAATCGAACACCACGGGTTGAGAATCGAACTTGGACGATCAATGGCCGCTCTAATCTCCTAGGGTTTGACTCTGGGATCACAGGGAAGAAGGAGGGCTCTGAAAGTTAGTGTTGAAATGATTTGAACAAGTATATATAGGCTGTAGTCATTCGGCGAATGAGTGGCCGAAGCAGCTCATTCGGCGAATGACCTTGCTCGAATGGGCTGTCAATCGAATGAGTCATTCGGCGAATGACTCATTCTCTTGCCAGCCATTCGCTAGGTAGTTCATTCGGCGAATGACTTCATTCTAGAGTCATTCGCCCGAATGTGCATTCTTCATACTCAACAATTAATTTAATCAAATCAACTAATCATATAATCAATAATAAACATTAAGAATGATATATAAAGACAACTTCCATTAATAACTTGAACTTAACATGATTAGAGTTACAAAACAGAACTAGGGACATTACATGTATCAACAAACTCCCCCTTGGACCTAGTTCAACTCTTGGAAGTGTCTTTTTTGAAATACTTTCTGATATAGCTTTCCAGTCTGCTCCAGCGTGGATCTTGAAAATGCTGAGAGACGGATCACTCTCATAAATTGCAAAGCTTGCACCATGTCTGGAACGTCAAAGAAAATCTGGTGCCTGAACAAAGCTTGAACATCCTTGTGAGATAAGTTAGTCAGCCACATAGGATCGAATATCCTAACAGTCTCCCACTGTTTATCTTTGCACAAAAACTATCACAGCCTCACCAGTGCGCCCATCATAATACCACCATCGGAAGCCATCCATAAAGTCTTGTCGCATCTTCCGTAAAGGAATCTTCTTCAAAACTCTAGGGGAAGCCACTTCAGGATAACTTTATGCTTGCGGGTATCTCCATCAATTTCTGGCAAGTAATAACGTTCTGGCTGGTGGGGCTGAAAGTTCACCCATCTCTTCCTGTACTCGTACTGAATTTGCCTAGAAAACCAGGCAGACATTCCTGAGTCTTCACTGTACAGTAACTTCAGACGTGCTAATTGATTGACTTCAAAGCCCGGCAACGTCTTGAAGTCATGAGGGTGCTTGAAGTAATCAATACCCTTTTCTCGTTTCACTGCATAGCAACCGAGGTCGTGAAAGTATGCCCAGCTCAAGATTTGACCTCTAGCTTTGTAGCCTTTGGTCCTGTAAACTTTCTTGTGTGTAGCTGGCATCTTCTCGGTGCTTTGTTTCTTCAATGCCACCCAGTAGGCCTCCCATTCTTCTTTTCTCTTCTTTTGATCATCGGCTTCGGATTTGCTGGCTTCGACTTGCTCTTCCAGATATCTGACCAAAAGATCCTCTGTTTCTTGATCAAATGGTTCAGTAAATGTAGGCAGATCATCCTCAGCCGATGTGTACTTGGGATATTCCTCTTCAGCGATATCCTCCAAAATCACTTCATCAATATCATCAAAACTTTCTGGCTCTGGCTCATCGACAAAAGGAACAGAGGTATCGTCAGTGATCACCTCATCAGGATTTAACCTGAACAATTCAGCAATCTGTTCCTTGTCAAGCAATGAATAATCTCTCCCTCCTCTTGTCATAGCTGACTGAGTGCTGTATGATGCCTTGAGCGTCAAGAATCATAGTAAGTGTTTCATCCAGTTGACGTCTCACAGGCACAGCTTCGACTTCCTCAGTAGCTGTTGGTTCTTCAGTTTGTGCCGGAGGAGATGGAGGAGGAGCCTGTTGCTTCTTATCATTCGCCTTCTTGGACCGGATCTCCGATGAAGGAGGGGCTTGATCATCATCGTCATCAGTACCGGATGATTCAGAAGACCCACTCCCAGATCCGTCCTGATCACCATCTTGATCAGATTCCTCATAATCCACCTTCTCCTCATCAGATTCATCATCCTCTTCTTCATCTTCTTCATCTTCATCTTCCTTGGATTTCTCCGAATCTGAATCATCGGATCGGGTTTCAGTGCCTTCAAGCCTGGGAGTGCCCTCCTTGGAACCCTCAACAAGTTCAGCAAGACGAGCATTCTCAGCTTCCAATAACAAAATCCTCTCGTTGAAACCAGTGGCAGTCATAGCCAACTGGTTATGCTCATCGATATATTTCAGCAGTTGCTCCTCTTGTTGAGCAGAACGAGCCCTAAGATCAGCTTGTTGATCAGCTGCCTGCAGCAACAAGGCATCCTGATCATTTATTCTTTGAGTGAGCTGAGCAATCTTGTTCTCCTGCTCCATGTTCTTCTCCATCAGCCTCAGAACCATACTGTTCAGTGTGCTCAGCTGATCCACAACTGAAACAGTAGGTATGAACATATCAGCTCTGGATGTAGAGGGGCCAGCAGAAGCAGCAACATACACTGGCTCATGAGTAATAGGAGTGGTCAGCGGGGCAATAGTAGAATGTGAAAGAACAGCCCTTGACCGTGTCAGTGAAGAAACTGAAACAGCTGCTACTGATGTAACAGTAGATGTAGCAGCTGTAGTCAGTTCTGACCTCCTTTGAAAAGAAAACCTGGACCTCTTTCCCCTTCCAGCTCGGGAGGATGTAGGCTGAGAAGTGGTAGCAGAAATAGCCACTGAAATAGAAGCAGAAGACCGAGGTGGAGGAGACAAATCAAACTCAGGAATGAACAGTGGATCAGTAATCTCCTCCATCTCCTCTTCGGTTCTCTTCCTCTTCCTCACAACCATCTTACCACCAACCATGACCTTCTCATAACCTTCCTCCATGAAATCATCAGAATCAGTACTTTCTTCATCACCTTCTCCAGCCACACCATCATCATCACCAGAGTCCTCTGACTCATCATCACCTCCAGTAACATGAGGAACTGTAGTATCAAAAGAGGCAGAAGTAGCAACTGTGGTGGTAGACACAAATCCAACTCTAAGAAAGAGTCAACATCTATGTCTTCCTCTTGAGCTGTAGACACACCAGCATCACCACCAGCAACAGCACCACCAACATCAACCATGCTCATATCAGCAGCAGTGGTTATGACACCTGTACCCACACTCATCACAACAGAACTCACAGCTGCAGTGCTCACAATCACTGAGCTCTCACCACCTCCTGCACCACTAACACCTGCATCATCACCATCATCTCCTCCATCACTGTCACCTCCATCAACTGGTACAACAATGTCTTCAACATCTGAATCAGAATCATCGTGCCTCCATTTGCGACCAGCAGGAGCTCTGTAATCTGATCGAGAGAGATGACCAAATAAGGATCGGGTGGCTGGCTTCCTCTCTTTCCCCTGTATGACAAGACTCTGTTCAGAGTGGTGTCATTCATGTGCTCCAGACGAACAATATCAGCATTGATCTTTGGCAGATCAGGAACTTGAGCATCAATAATCTGTTGCAGAAACCGAGGGTACATCAGAAACTTCTTGTCTCCCTTCAAGACCACGTTCTCCTTCATGTGTATAAAAATCATCTCCAAGAAGTTGAACGGCTTGTTCAGCACTAAAGCAGCAAAAGCACACTGTATAGTCTCTCGCATGTCATCGAATCCACCTCTCCTTGATCCGAGACAGTGAACTAGAACATGTGCGAGATATTTGAACTGAGGAGACATGAAAGCTTTGTTGAGGATTCCCGCTCCAATATCACCCTCATACTTGCATCTCAGAAAACAACCACGGACCAAGAAACGATCAAGCAGAGATGGCTGATCGGGAGTGTCCTGAAATCCACACACTCTCCTAATGTGCTCAGCAGATACGACAACATCGTGCCCTTGCACTTTCCTCTGATAACTGTAGGCTCGGCCTCACAGTCTATGTCTGCTGAAGACCAGAAATCTTGCTGTGAGAGTGGTAAGGCACATATACAGTAGATATCGCTGTAAAAATCCTCGAACGCCGTAGAAAAGTAATGATCTCTGAGTAGTGTTTGGCGTTCGGTGTGTTGAGATCCAAATGAGCACAGATGTTATGCTTGGGGACTGACTTGTAACCTGCCATACTGAACAATAAAAGAAATAAACATGTTAGTGCAATTCAGTTGAACAGAAAACAGAAATCAGAAAACAAAATCAGCTTAAACAATTTGGTCGAATGAGATTCATTCTGCCGAATGAAACCTTTGGTCGAATGACCCATTCGCCGAATGGAAGTCATTTCGAATAGACATCATTCGCCGAATGAGACATAAGCTAGATAGTCATTCGTCGAATGAGCCATTCGCCGAATGAGCTTCATTCGCCGAATGACGACATTCGACAGTCAGATTGAATTCAAAATCCCCTTTTTCAAATCTTCAATCAGCCCACAAAATTTACACAAACATGCTCAGAATCGACCGATTAAGCTATCTAGAACAGGTCTTAGATGGTTTCAATTCCATTTTGATCGTCTATTTAACAGGCGAATATCAAAACCCTAGATTCTAAAAATTTGATCTGTTTTGATGAATCCACGGTTGGAAATGGCTGTTAATCATTCTCCAAGTACCTGAGATGAATTAGAACTTGATGGTCAGACGCAGGGTTAACAATAGTCACAGAAAATCAAACGAAAGAGATGCAAGTGATATCGCCGAATGAAAAGTTCTCTGATGTGGCGAAAGACAATTTGGTCGAATGACCTTCATTCGGCCGAAGGGCTCTTATATAGCCACGTTCATTCGCCGAATGAGCTAGCCGAAAGGTCAGTTGAGACTCAGTCTCATTCGCCGAATGAGTTTTGCGAGTGAGGTCATTCGGCAACACTTATTCGCCGAATAAGAATGTCGAATGAGACATTCGACACCCCTCATTCGTCGAATGATAAAAACTTTGTTTGATTGATTCGGTCGAATGACTCATTCGCAGAATGAGGTCATTCGGCCGAATGAATGAATTTTACCTCTCATTCGGACGAATGAGAGATGTTAACACCCAAAACTCAAATTTTTCAATATATGGCATTTTGAACAACAAACTTTTGACAATTTATGAAGATATGTCTGGGTGGTTCAGGATTCAGATATGACAGACATCCGAATCTACAAATGATCATCTAAAATAAAATTTAAAATAGAAAATCTTTTTGTATTTTTCTGAAACAACAAATACGACTATACAAGTAGTAACTAAAGACAATTAACCACATGTTTTTGTGAGAAGTCCATTAATAAATAACACATATCTCTAATCACATCACGTTGTCTTCGATGAATGCTTTACTTCAAACACAATTTTATTATGATACGATTACTGATATGTTTGTCCAAAAATTAAACCGAACAATACACAACTACTAAACAAACTTTATGATCACTCATATTTTCTGATTGAGTTCCCCATTTCATTTCACCATTAAAGATCAAAGTCAGTTCAAAACTCATTTCTGCATATCTTAAAACCAGTCATCATGAATTCAATAAGATTCAAACATTATTATCTTTTTGTATTTTTCTTGTTCTATCCAAATGGATGGCTTCAGCTAGGTCCGTCCCAGCAATATGGCACATGTATGGAATCGAACTTAATTTGTTTAAGTATTTCTCAAGCTTAATACCAGCTTGCATTAGGTTTTCTTCAAGCTTAATACCAGCTTGTTTTTGTTTTTCATCAAGCTTAATACCAGCTTGTTTTTGATTTTCTTCAAGCTTAATACCAGCTTGCCTTTATTTTTCTTTGAATGAAACCTCATTTGATTCCATGATGACAGGTGTATGCTTGATTTGAGTCAAAAACCGTTTCTCACTCAAGTGGTTTTATAAAATGAGTCCCACAGATCAAACTTTCTAAGTTATCACAAGTTGTTTATTCATTCTGTATAGTCAGCCTATCAGTACATCCCATCACAATTCTCTTGTGATTTTAGTTCATACATTCACTTCTGTTTCTATGACATGATAGATTAATGTATTACTTTATAAAACAAGACCATCTCAATTTTTAATTTTTCTATTGTTTTTGGTTTTTCAAATTTTCTATTGTTTTTGTTTTTCAATTTTTTAATGTTTTTGGTTTTTCAAATAACAGAATCTCCCCCTAAAAACCTAAAAACAGAAAATCTTTTTGAGTTTTTGATGAAGAAAATAAACTATACAGAAAAAATTTAAGAACTGGACTAAAATAAACAAAGCAAAGACTAGCAAAAGAAAAATGATGATCATTTGTTAGACTCAGATGAGGATTGAACTTCATCCTTTTGGAAAACACCATTAGCCGATAACAGATATAAAAATCTGGGTTTGTCAAATGCTTTTGTAAAAAGATCGGCTTTTTGGTGATCGGTGTGAATTTTCACTACATCGATTAATTTCTTTTCAAAACAATCACGTATGAAGTGATATTTAATGTCGATGTGTTTGGTTTTGGAGTGCTGAACAGGATTTTTAGTGACAGCTATGGCAGCAGTATTATCAACATATATAGGAGTGTTAGAAAAATGTAACCCATAGTCCCTGAGTTGCTGTTGAATCCAAATGATTTGTGAACAGCAACTAGCAGCAGCAATGTATTCAGCTTCACAGGTTGAAGTAGACACCGACGTCTGCTTCTTGCACTGCCAGGTGACTAATCGGTTTCCAAAGAACTGACATCCTGCAGATGTTGATTTGAAATCTCTCTTGCATCCACCATAATCTGAATCACTATATGCAGTAAGCTCAAAGTTATCATCATTAGGGTACCATAAGCCAAGTTCCGGTGTACCCTTCAGATAACGCATAATCCTTTTGACAGCAATGAGATGAGATACTCTTGGTTTTGATTGATAGCGTGCACACAAGCAAGTAGCGAACATGATATCTGGCCGAGAAGCAGTAAGATACATAAGAGATCCGATCATTCCTCGGTACAGAGTGGCATCAATTAACTCCCCCTTTTCATCTGGAGTAATCCCGTGATTAATCGCCAGTGGGGTACCAGCAGGCTTTGCATCAGACATACTGAACCGGCTCAGAATGTCACCAACGTATTTGGTTTGATGAATGAAAATCCCTGCCTCAGACTGATCCACCTTCTCGAATTCCTTGCACAGACTATCATTTGTGGAACCAAAGATTATGTCGTCCACATATACTTGCACCAAGAGCAAATCACTGTCCTTCTCACGGATGAATAATGTGCAGTCAATGACACCTCTTCTGAACCCGTTGTTCAGAAGGTGTAGTAGAAAGTGTCTCATACCACGCTCGCGGAGCTTGATGCAATCCATATAAGGCCTTGTCTAGCTTGTAGACTTGGTCACGATGCAATGGATCCCAAACCCGGGAGGTTGACTGACATACACTGTTTCACTGATCACACCATGAAGGAACGCACTCTTGACATCCATTTGATAAACCTTAAACTTCTTAAAGGATGCATAAGCCAAGAAGATACGAATGGCTTCGAGTCGAGCAACCGGAGCAAACACCTCATTGTAGTCCAACCCTTCTATCTGTCTGAATCCTTGAACCACCAGACGTGCCTTGTTTCGCACTATGATCCCGTGATCAACTTTCTTGCAACGAAGAACCCATCGAGTGCCAATGACTTTTGCACCTTTGGGTCTGTCAACCAATTGCCAGACACCTAACTTTTTGAACTGCAAAAGTTCTTCTTGCATAGCATCAACCCATGACTCTTCCTTGAGAGCTTCAGTGACAGTACGTGGCTCAACTTGGGAGATAAAGCAGGAATGAGCACAAAAGCTTACATCTGCAAAGTCAAGAATGTCAGCAAGACCTCCTGAAGACAGCTGATTTCTTGTCTTAACTCCATCCAAAGGACTTCCAATAATGTTCTCTTGAGGATGAATGCGATTAATTCTTCCAACAGGATGAGCTGGAACCTCAACCTGAGGATCTAGGTTGTTCAGATTCAAATCCTCAAGATTAGGTACAAGATTGTCAACAGCTGGTTCAGGATCAGCTGGCTGAAAAAGATTGTCATCTGTGTCTGAGCTGTCATCATTTATGTGTGATTGGAACAGATGCAGAGGAAGGTTGCAAAGGTTCATCAGGTGCATTCTGTACATCATACAACATCTGAACTGCAACATCTTCATCTGAATACATGGGAGACATATTGAAAGAATCAAAAAGACCAGAATAATCAAACATCCAGTCTGGGCCTTTTCCAGGTGGGGGCATAGAATATTTCTGAACATCAACATGGTACCACTCCTCCACATTATGAGTTGATGTGTTGTAAACTCTTTGTTTGGAGTGCTGTACCCAAGAAAATACCCTTCTTCCACCTTTCATTGAACTTCCTGCTCATGTTTCTTAAGCATAGTGCACGGTGCACCAAACGGTTCTAAATACTTAAGATTTGGCTTTCTGTTATGGAGCAGTTCAAAGCAAGTCTTCCCATGTCTTTTCACAATAAGAACCCGGTTCAGGGTATAGCACGCATTTGCTACAGCTTCATTCCAGAACTGAACCGGCAAGAGGAATCAGCAAGCATGGTCCTAGCAGCCTCAATCAATGTCCTATTTTTGCGTTCAGCAACACCATTCATTTGTGGAACATATGGAGCACTAAACTGTTGCACAATCCCCTTGCATTACAAAAATTTCCATGTTGTGATTTTTGAACTCCGTTCCATTATCTGTTCGAAACTGACGAATCTTGAGCTTATAAAGTGATTCAAGTTTGGTAACCAAAACTTGAATGCAATCAAACGTTTCAGATTTCTCCTTCAAAAAGAAAACCCAAGAGTATCTGGAATACTCATCAGTGATGACAAGACAGTATTGATCTCCAGCTATACTCTTCCGATTCACAGGACCAAACAAATCCATATGGAGAAGCTCTAGAGGAACATTGATTGAATGAAATTTTTCAGCTTGTGAGACTGCTTAGTTTGCTTCCCTTTCTTGCAAGATACACAGATATCAGACAGCTTAAAATTTTCAGACTAACTCCCTCAACCAGACTATTGTGAACCAAATGATTCATCTTGCGTAAACTCAAATGACCCATCCTCTTATGCCAAAGGATTGAATCTTTCTCAGTTGCCTTTGTCATAAAACATGAAGCTGTGGAGGAGGATGTAGTTGAAGCTGTGGCCATATTGAGTACGTACAAGTCTTGTTTTCTTGGAGCTGACATCAAAATCCATCTTCAGGAATCTTAACACCTTGCTTTAGAATGTAGCATTTGGAATCATCAAATAGCACTTTGTACTCTTTGTCACAGATTTGTGAAACTGAGAGGAGAATTATTTTCCACTGCTTAACATATCTGACTTTATCAAATGAAACTTGTCCATTTGTCAGAATTCCCTCTCCAGTAATAAATCCGCCTTTGTCACCGGCAAAAGCAACATATCCACCTCGAACTGCATTCACATTGGTGAGCAGAGAAATATCACCAGTCATGTGTCTGGAAGCCCCACTATCAACGATCCAATTGCTGTTAACTCCAGCTTTTGGGGCAACCTACACAATAAAGAGACAATCAGTTCACTTTGGGAACCCAAGCCTTTACAGTCTTGGGTTGACCCATAGAGTCTCGGATCCATACATCAATCCATTTTCCATCAGGAAGAGATTTATCTGAAATAGGTGGAACAGAATCCTCAGATGATTTAACTTTCCAAATTGCATTTTTATCAAAAGAGGTTTTCAGATAAATGGATGATGATTTTGCTTGGTTAACTTTAAGCACACTTGGAACATTCAAAGTTTCCAGTTTTCCTTTACCCTTGTCTGAAGTTTTAATCTGAACTGGTTGTTTGGCCTTTGTTTGAACAGGCTTAGGAACAGATTTTACCGGTTTTGGTAAAGCAGAATTTAATTTTCTGAAAGAAACAGCCTTTGGCCTGATCAAATGAGGGACAAATCTCACAATGTGCCCAGACTCACCACATTCAAAACAGACTTTGTCACCCTTTTTATGAAAATGTTTTAAATCAGAGAAAGACTGCTTAGGTGATTTAAAAACATTTGTTTTAGGCTTGTTCTGACTAAACCCAAACCCTTTTTCCATTTTGAACAAGATTGTCAAACTTGTTCAACACACAAGCTTCATTTTTGTTGAAGCTTTCACAAAGCCCAATTCTTTGTAAATCTTTGAGTTTGAAATTGGGTCACCTTTCATGACAATAGGTGCTTGATTCTGATGAGTACATGAATAGATGAATCATCTGAATCATCCTCAGAATCGGAGACCCAATCTTCAACCAGTCCATCCACATAAGATTTCTCAATTTTTGAGAAACCTTCATTAGTAATTAGTCCAGTGGGATCAATTACTAATGGAGTTGTGAGCTGAAAATCCTTACTTCTTTGTCATTTGGAGTATTGACAAAGGTGTTGAGGATAGGTGGAGGACAATTCTTATAGCTAATCTTTTCTTTTCCCTGATGATCAGTACCCCTACTGATCATATGCTCAATAATGTAAGATGAGCTCTCATAGCTCTTGAGCTTCTGTCCCAAGGTCTCATAGTCACACTCGACTATTGCTAACTTCTTCTTGATCTCATTGATGGTATTATGATAAGAAGTGATAGCATCTTGCTTATTCAACACTGCGATCTCGGCCTCATGAAATTGTCTATTTAAAAGATCAATTTTAGCTTGAAAATCTTTTTCATTAGATTTTAAAACTTTGTTAGCTTCAATGCATAAGTCGAGATCGTTCATCAAAGCACCATTATGTGTTTGATAAGCAAGGACCTTGCTCCTTAGGTCAACACAATTAAAACACTCTGAAATTGAAGATGAACAATCGGTGTATACCTGCTCAGACTCTGATGAAGCAGAAGAATTAACCATCAAGGCAAATTGAGTAGTAGAATCATCCAATTCTGCATCAGAATCCTGAGTATCTGAATCTGTCATGCTATCAGACTCTGAGCTTGATACTTCTGTGGTGTTGAGATTTGCTTCCTCAGAAATGCTTTCCTCACTTAAATCACCAATCTTTTGAATTTCAGCAACGCATGCCTTATCCTGTTCACTTTGATCTAAGTTGAATTTGAAATTCCAGTTCACCCCTTCATCTTGTTGCACCATTAAAGCTTTGCTTGCAGAAGTAGAAGATCCAGCCTGAGTAGGAGAATCAATGGGAACCAATCTCCTTTCTGGATTTGCAGTAGAAGACTTCTGATGTTGAAATGGATTCTTGTTTCCAGCTTTCTTTGGTTGCTTGCACTGTCTGGCAAAATGACCCTTCTCTCCACAATTGTAGCATGTCACCGATGCCATATCAAATCCAAACTTAGACTCCTTGTTTAAATTGATATCCTTCCCAGTCCTCTTGACAAACTCCTTAGCTCTCCTAACCGCACTTGCCAACGCCCACATAATGTCAATTCGTTCCATGTCATTAGGATCTATCTGAGAATAGTCATCATTGGTCAAATAAGGATTACCGATCTGACCAGCAACTAATCCATCATATGAGCTAACCAATGTAGACAAAAGACCCATATGCTCTTTTGCAATCTCCACGGTGACCTTGTCGAAATTTTCTATTTTCAGACTGGCGGTAGGCTGATGATGCTCTGTTTGTGAACTGGTTGAAGATGATTGACTGAAATGAATCTGAGCGGTAGATGGAGCTTCAGATGTCTTAGAAACAAAAGCAGTCTTCAGAGGAGCATGATTAGTGGATTTGTCAACTGTGGGAGTAGAATAGTATAAGGAGGGGTCCTGAACTTGAACTACTCTCTTGGCTTTCCATTTGTTTTCTATCTCCTGCTCTTTCAGCTTCTGAATGAAATCATTTATATCCATATGTGCCAACATCTGGTTCTGCTTGAGTACCATCAAGAATGACTCCCATTTTGGAGGTAGAGCATCCGCCAAACATTGAATTTTCTCTTGAGTAGTCGTCTTGACCTCATGATTGAATAACTCGCTCAGGAGATGATAAAACCTAGCAATCAGTTCATCCAGTGACTCATTTCCTACATACATAAAGCTATTGAATTCCTTTCTCAATGCTTTTGATTTAATACTCTTTAAAGCATCATTCCCTTCATATCTTTGTTGCAAAGCATCCCATAGGTACTTGGAAGATGTAAACTGTCTAAACTGATGGAAGATATCAGTAACAATGGATTGTGACAAAATAGCATAAGCTTTCTTCTCATAGTCATAAAGCTTCCTTTGAGGCTCAGTCATCCGTGTGACTAGCATAGGAGTTCCATCTTCATTTAGAGGCCTCAGATAACCTCTTTCAATCATCATCCATAGATTTGTATCCACTCCATTAATGTGAATCTCAAATCTATACTTCCAATGAGGATAATCGTCTAAGGTTAGTAACTTGGGAGCTTTATTGGAATTCCCTGTCTCATTCTCTGTCAACAGTAGAGTCTGAATACGATGGTTTTGGTTTGCCATGAGTGCTAAATCCTCCATTTAATCAGAAATGACAAAATTCAACACTTAGAAAAATTTCAGAAAAATTGCCGAATGAGATGATTTGGGCGAATGTCGGGGACCGAATGTGATTAAACTGGCGAATGAGGGCTGAGTATGACACCTGGCGAATGAGAAGATCGAATGAACCTATTCGGCGAATGACTGATCGAATAAGGTCTTTCGCCGAATGAGAGTGGATTATGAGGCTATTCGCCGAATGACTGGAACGAAGGAGCTATTCGGCGAATGAGGCCTATTCGGCGAATGAAGGGTGATTCGGCTGAACCTATTCGGTCGCAATTGCCATTCGGGCGATCTGGGGTTTTCAGCAACGAAAATTGTGATAACTTGCGATTTTGACCAAATCTATGCACCAAATTTGGTACAGAACTTCAAGACATGATAATCAATCAATTGGAAAAAGGTTTTGACAAACACACCACAAAAACCCACGAACTTTCAATGAAATAGTAACTTAAAGAGAAAGAAACTTAGGGTTTTTGACAGTTATGAAAATCAGGGTTTTGGAAACTTTAGATCTGATGATTTAGAGTGGAAATCGAGTAGAATCTAGAGCCATAGCTCTGATACCACTTTGTAGGACCAATTAGGAGCTCGGAAACAATCCGATTCCAATGGAAATCTACCCGACAGCCTCTGGAATAGTGCGGAATCCTATTCCAGGGTTTTCCAATCGAAACCAATAGCAACCGTGGTGATCCGAAGGTGTAGGAAGGACTTGTAAGCAAGAATCGAACACCACGGGTTGAGAATCGAACTTGGACGATCAATGGCCGCTCTAATCTCCTAGGGTTTGACTCTGGGATCACAGGGAAGAAGGAGGGCTCTTGAAAGTTAGTGTTGAAATGATTTGAACAAGTATATATAGGCTGTAGTCATTCGGCCGAATGAGTGGCCGAAGCAGCTCATTCGGCGAATGACCTTGCTCGAATGGGCTGTCAATCGAATGAGTCATTCGGCGAATGACTCATTCTCTTGCCAGCCATTCGCTAGGTAGTTCATTCGGCGAATGACTTCATTCTAGAGTCATTCGCCCGAATGTGCATTCTTCATACTCAACAATTAATTTAATCAAATCAACTAATCATATAATCAATAATAAACATTAAGAATGATATATAAAGACAACTTCCATTAATAACTTGAACTTTACATGATTAGAGTTACAAAACAGAACTAGGGACATTACATGTATCAACAATGAGAACAACTAAATTACAACGAAACACATGTTATCGAAGCACCTTCATCTATACAAAGAAAAAGTAGTACCCGAAATGACGCTTAAATTTCGGGACGAAATTTCTTTAACAAGGGGAGACTGTGACAACCAGTACCAGACCGTCCGAAAAGCCCGTACGGTGTGTGTACTTGCACTATTTACTGTGTGTAAATACAAGGCGTAAACAGTTACGTGACAATAGAACTCGGAAAACAAACAATAGTTGTAAGTGTTTAAGTGAAAACTTTAATACAGTAAATACAACAAGTCAAGAGAAACAACAGTGTGCAAAGAAATGACAAGAACAAATCGGTTGCGATCTGATATCCACAGATGACAGGAATCAGATGGCCGACAACTCAGTATTAAAGCAATGTGAATTCGATAATAACAATGTGAAAACAGGCTGTTTAGTTGAGTCCGTCTGTGAGAATGTTCAATGTAAAACAATAATTCAGTATTGTAGACGAATAATAAACCGACAGTGTGTTTGTGTGGGTGACGATTCACACAAACATATATGTGGGGTTAGCGTTCTGAACGATAACTGAGAAGTAGAAAACCAAATGAAAAAGTGAAACGAACGATCGTATTCGTACAGTTAGCGCCCTGTACGAAAACGCACGTAACTGACGTTATCTGACGAAACAGTGAAGTTTAACTATTTAATCGCGAACGAAACAGTAAAAACAAAGGAAACATAATATTTTTATGTTTAACAATTTTGAAACTCATCAAAACAATATGAGAAAACTAATTATCTTAAATGCGTAGAATACGCGCGTAACGTGCCGGAAACACAAAGAAAACGGAAACCAAGCAAACGAAACGAACCCGAACACACGCGGGGTATATAAGGACTAAATGAGGTCATCTTTCTCATTTAATACCCTCACAATCTCTCTCTAAAACTCAAATCCGGCACTCTCTCTCTCTCTAGGGTTTTCTTCACCTTCAAACACCCATATCTCTCTCAATACTCCATCAAATCACTCCATTTTTGGACCAAATCGAAGCTCTTGACATCCTCTACCTAGAAGTATAACCGATCTGGGCTAGAATCCACTTGAAACGAGGTAATCAGTGAAGAAAAGTCACGAAAATTAGGGTTTTTGTACCTTTTGTTCGAACACTCTTCCAAACCGGGGTCATCCACTGCAAACCTTGGGGAAGAACTCACGAAATCCTCTTAGATTAGTATAGGGACTAGGGGAGTACCTTGTGTTGAGATGGGAACTCAAACATGGCGAGATGGAGTTGTGGATTTCGAGTGGCCGAATGGAAGCCTCAGTTCACCGAATGAGGAAGGGCCGAAGAAGAGTTCCAGTCGAATGGGAAGAAGGGCGAAGGAACTCATTCGACTTCATGAGCATTACCCGAATGGGTGGTCAGCCGAATAGGTTAGGCATGGCTCCATTCGGACGAGTAGCCTTCATTCGCATGGGAACACTAGTTCGTGCCCATCTCATTCGCTGGAGCATCTCATTCGGAGGGGGGATAGGATCCTTTGCATCACACTCATTCGACCCATATCTCATTCGCCTAGCACTTATCATTCGGCCAAAGCATGGAGTTCACACTCGCATAGGATGTTCACTAGTACAATTAGGACACCACCATTTAAAAACTACACCTATTACACCCCATGCATTAATTACTAGAAAGGTGGTGAAAAAAAAAGGTTTTGTTAAACCAACTAACTAAAATCCAACATCATTTTCATAAAGGGTCAAGTAATTAAGTTAATAACTTGTTCTTATTCTAACATTTTCAAACAAATAGGGTTAATCTAATTAATACAATGGTGGTGGAACATATTAAGATTCGAATCATTTCAAGGGTTACACGAGTGTAATAAAGGAACATAACCCATAAACCTAAGGTTGATACAAATCATGAGACCAAATTTCTAAAACAAAACTTAATCCAAGATGTTAGGCTTAACCTAGTTGGTTAAGTGATAGCATTTGCCACCACAATTGTATGGGATCAAAGAACAACAAGGACCTTCTAGTGTTAGCCAACTTTAGGGCTAACACATACACGCACACAAATCTCTATAACTTATACTCATAAGTTACAAACAACGTGAAATCAATACAGGATCGTGAAAAACTACATCAAGTACAACCAAGAGCGAGTGCATTCTTGTAAGAACTTAGTCAACCACAACAACTACAAGGTGAGTTCATATGCCCCTTTTCTAATCTTAACTGATTTCAAAGCTCGGGGCTGAGAAACATGCTTAAAGCTTTTATTTACTTAAAGGTTTTGATATAACATATTGTTTGCACTATGATTTAGATAATATTGTTTATCCTTATTATCGTTTATCATTGTATGCTTGCTTGCCTGATCATTATCATATCTGAGATAGCTAGGATGATACATGCTAATATAGCTTCATGACACATCAACACAATAGAATAATACTAGTTGTAAGAATATATCTTACAACATCTTATTATTCTTACACGATTGAACAATGAGATAATCAAGTGGTAACATGCTGATAACATTTACAAACAACAAGAATGATAATCATGATAACGTGTAACATCTGTGCATTTAGTCATGGTAGTCATAAACAGTGACAGAACAATGTGTATTTATATTCAATCTTTCAATGTGATTCATGTGTTCATGTTTGTGTTGTGTGTTCTAGGATCTTATTTAATTAGGAAAAAGTATGTATTATTTATTTACAGTCGATTACGCTAGGCAAGAACAGTATTGTATTATATCGAAACAGTGGTGGGCTAGCGCAAATAAGGCAGGTAGCTGGACTTTGGGTATGCCCTATACATATACTGCGTTCGGTGTAATGGGATAGTGTTGGCGCGTAGTGTTATGACGAATAGTATGACAAGAGAATTAATTAAACAAAAATCGTAATGCCTAAGCGAGACTGAGTATAGTTATGGGTGACGATCCATAAAGATACGAATGTTGAACTTATAATTACGAGTAAACGGTAATAAATAAATAATACGACCGAAAAATGTACGCAATTGCGGGTATACACGTAAAATTATATTCGTTTAACGGTCTGGCAGCGAACGAAAAGTAAAAATAAGTAAAATAGTTTATTTTACATTTTACAATTTTGAAACTCATCAAAATAATGAGAATAACTATTCTTTTAATTTTAAAACGCGTAAAATGCGCGTTACGTTCCGAAAACGCGAATCAACCCGAATACCCCCGGGGTATATAAACCACAAATGAGGCTATTTTCGCATTTCTTTCACTCCTCTCTCTCTCTAAAAACAATCACTCCCGTTTTCTCTCTCTAGAAGAAAACCTCCATTTACCATCTTCAAACCTCCATAATTCCCTCATTTTTCGTCGGAATTGGATGATTCTTGAACCTACGTGAAGCTCTTGACATCTTCTACAAGGAAGTACAACAGATCTGAAGAGAAAGCCACTGAAAAACGAGGTAATCGAGCTTGAAACCCACGAGAAAATAGGGTTTTCTCATCTTTTGTCCAACACACACACTTAGCCGGATTCCTTCACCTTCCCCCTTCTAAACCAACACTCTCGAGGGTCTAACTGTGGATGGTGACACCATTTCGATGGCTGAATCAAGGGTTTGAGCAGGAGGATGGGCGAGAACATGCAGGTTCGTGGGATACAGCAGCCGAACCTGCATGGCTCCTTGTGGGCGATCGAACCCTTGAGGGTCCCACAAACCTTACTGGCCGAACCCATCAGTAATCGTCGAACCTTCTAACTCCAAGGTGGCCGAACCTATGGCACAACTGGCGAACCTTCCTAATGCGACGAACCCTTCTTGGCTGCAAGTGGTGATTCCCGAACCTTCATGCTACACTTCCAGCCGAACCCACCACGTGTGACGAACCTTAGCCAAACTTCTCTAGCAAGAACCACGGCCGAACCTTTCCATGGATCACGAACCTATTATGCCCCGCGAACCTATGGTTGCCTTTCATTAGCCGAACCCTGCTATCAGTTAGCTGATCACGAACCTACACTTGGGGAACCCTTCACGAACCAATTGCATGTGCGAACACTGGCCAAGACAACCACGAACCTTCCATGCCGAACCCTCCTTGTTGGAACTCTTGGGCGAACCTCTGACTCCTATGATGTAGCCGAACCTTGGATTGACACAAGTAGGTTCGCTGGAAACATGCGGCCATTTTTAGAATCATCAGCTGAACATCATTAGGATGGCCCATGTACTTTCGGCCCAACATGATTTGTCTAGCCCAAGACCCTTGTTTGGCCACAATCAACGATTAAACCACGAGATGTTACGGCCCAAATTGATTTCATTCAGCCCAAAGGCTATTAGCCTGGCCCATTATACGCGACCAAGCCCATTTAGCAATCCTTCCGATCCACCAGATCGTATTCGGCCCAATAGGATTCTCGGCCCACTAGGGCTGTTCTGGCCCAGTTCATTCGGCACAAGGTGATACTTGATCCACATGGGTGATGGTGTAGCCTAACACCTACATAACACGATGATCCTAAATGGTAAACAATTAAACCACATCTGAGTATAACTATTACAACGTTGTTAAATTGAATGTGTTTATACAAGTTGCAAACTCTAAAACATAGTTAAACTCAAGACATTTAGGGTTAATAACCTTGTATGTAAAACCTAAGTGTAATACTTAGAATTTTTAATAATAATTCATTGTGTTATGATGAGCATAAAACCAATAACAAGTACACCGGGCCGAATGAGGACCGGGACCGAGACTCATGGGTGATGACCAAACTAGGGTTAGCACCTACACACATACTTTTCACAAATCAAGTTATACAAAAGATAATCAGGATCATGATAACACAAGTCAATCAATCAAGCAAAGAGTACAATATCACAAATCTTATATTCTATGTATGATTACAATGATATAGGAACCAGTTAGAAGTCTTTTTGCTACTTGCTACTTGTTCTGGTTCAGAGTCTACTGCTATTAGGTGAGAACATTAGCCCCTCTTTTACTGTTTTACAACTGTTTTGGGGTGGAACACGTGACCAAAAACTCTTTATGCAATCATATTTCATAAACAGGATACACACTGTTTATCAATCATTACAGGATTCATTTACAAAAATTTAAGGGATGTATCAACTATTTTAAAAAGGATTTATCAATCGTTTTAAGGGTTTTATCAACTGTTAAACATTTTCTACTAAAAGGTTTTATAAAAGGTTCACTGAAATGCTTTATATCTGTTTCACACAATGGTTTTATACATGTTAAATACTTTTAAAGAATAAGTTTTATAAACTCTTTTACTATAAATTGTGTTATGGATAAGATAATATTTTATAAACCTTGTTACTATACAAGGACACTATTCTCAAAATTAAATCAAGGGTTTCAACACAAGGTTTTTCAATCAACAAGTTTTCATGGTGGTATTCAATCAAAGGATATCAATTCAGGGTATTCAAGCAAGGTTTTCAAATCATGGTAAACAAATAAGGCATTCAACCAAAGGTTTCAATTCAAAGTATTCAAAAGCATGGTGTTCATCGTTGTGAACAAACTTATACACACATCAAGACACATATTATTATTCTTATAACGTTAGTACTGGGTGATCACAACAAGGGAAAGCGGGACACATTTGGTTACACCAAAGCTGGAGTTAGCGTTTAAATTTGTTTTAAAAATTAACTGTAGAATTGGTTGCACTTCAGTAATATAAAACTGCTGATAATTAAGTTTACCAGCATAAGTCATATTGACCGGGTTACGTCAACACAGAGTTTTTCTTCTGAGTAAAACTCGTTAGTACAGCTCGTGTTGAATGCGTTTGCTGACAAATTTTCTGACTCCAAACGTAGTTTGGGACTTGATTATATGTTGGCTTTTCTAGTAAACAGTCTGTTGACTGTTTGCACACATTATTCTTACTTGATGTTAGTTTGGTTGCAACCATCCATGTATTTTCAATTATTGCTTTATACATATGCCTTACAATGCAGATTCATGTTTACAAATGTTAAACCTATTGTTCTCACCAACTACTTTTGTAGTTGACAGTTACTTTTCACGTGTTTTAGGCAATCAGGTTTAAGACATTCTAAAGAGCAACTAAAGAGACCGTTTCAAGATAGAACAAGATGATGAAAAAAGCTAGGATGGATTAGAAACTCATTTAATCTTGATTGTTTAATTGTCTTGTCTTAGTCTTATTTTGTAAACAATATTTTTGGGTCTGTAGTTGTCATTCTTTTGGGAAGATAGATACATTGGCTGTAACTAAACAATGGTCTAATCTCTATGAAATTTAGTAATGCGTTGTGGTTGTTCTTATTCAATACTTGTGCATGATTCAACCATCGATCGTCACCGCGCCGTGGATTCCGCACGTGGCGCAGGGGGTGTGACAGGTTGGTACAGAGCCAAGGTTGTAGAGAACTAGGAAAAACACAATAATTAATGACCTAGACTATAACCTAAGCTACCCCATAGGACTAAGTGCTATAGGCTTGAGGATACTAAGGATCTAAGTAAACATAAGTAAGCATTAAGCCTACATTAAGCTTGGAATATCTTAGGGATACCTTTCTAAGATTTGATATCAAGTCAAGGAATTTGGATCGGAATTCTATAATTTTAGAAACCGAACTAAATTTCTCAACACATATTCATCAAAGGATTTCAAAGGCAAAGATCTGTATTCTTAGTATCTTTGATCTGAAATTCTCACCATGTTATCATTATCATGTATTCGTCATCATTAGGACTTCATAACTTAGAATCTGTGTAACATCATTCTTTAGTTGAAGTTCACACAAGGAGATCATTATACTCAATACTGTAAGTATTGGGAACCTAGGTTAATTAACCTAGGACACATATGCTAAAACCTAAGGTCTCGATTTCAAGTAAATTAAGAACCACAGTTTACACAATCATAATCATATTCATAGTACAAGAGAAAATCAAGAATCAATCATAATCAATCAAGAGTTGGGATCCTAGCTTCAAATACAAACGGCGGCCAAGCTCTGGCATACTGAAGTGGTGGTGGGATGTCGGCTGGGCAGGCAGTTAGCTTGACCCTACGTATGCCCTATATATTAACTAACTTCAGTATGACAGGGGGAATTCGGCGTTCGTATTTGAAGTGAAAATCCGGGAGCAACAGGAATCATTGAACATTTGTCAAACATACGAAATACAACCATTTGAGATAAAATCATTGTGTGAAACAATCATTGTGCTAATCACCCATAGGGGAGTCAACCATTGTGTGTGAATCAATCAGGTGAACAACCATTATGTGTAGTCTTAAGTGATTACATGCTTAGTACTTACTAACATAGGTTAACAAGAAAAATGTAGGACACACATACGATTTAGTTCTACATGTTAACAATTGTTAGTAGGTGCACATATAATTCAACCATAATTTATCCATAGATTCAATCATAATTCAGGTGATCAAAGATCATGAGTAATCTTATGACACATCGTACACAATCATATGAGAAGTATGCTAAAAGGTTAACTGATCCTATGTTAACTGACTTTGTGTGCTTGCTCAAATTACAATTGAATGATAATGTTAGTAGTATGAGTATATTACTAACTTTATCATGCAAACTCAATTGTATCCTTTCTCATTACAGACCCACTTGTGGCTTTCTATTCGTAGAATGCCTCCTCGACGTGATCCCAACGGCGAAGTGGCAATGATGATGAGATCAACAAAATTGCCCGGGCCATCGCCATACATATGAGGGATGTCATTCCGTGTATGGTCACTGATATCACCCAGAACCTTCGGGGAAGTACCAGTGATTCAGCAAACCACTCAAATGCCCACAACGTCGGAACTGCTACCTTCACCTTCAAGCAGTTCAATGATGCTAAGCCTCCTAAGTACGCTGGTATTGAGGGAGCTACCAGTCTACTGCAATGGCTGGAAATCATTGAGGACATTCTAGACTTCACCGGGTGTCCAGAAAACCTAAAGGTCAAGATGGCTTCAAGCGCTTTTCACAAGGGCGCACTCACCTGGTGGAATTCAGAGAAGAACACCAGAGGACGGGAAGTTGCTTTGGCCTTACCGTGGGAAGATTTCAAGAAGATACTTGTGGAACAGTTTTGTCCACTCCATGAACTGAAGAAACTTGAGGCTGAAATGTGGAGTTTGGCCCAAGACAGTGGCGAGAATGCTAAGTACACAACTCGTTTTCATGAGTTGTGCATCTTGGTTCCTCATCTGGTTACTCCTTTATCCCGCAGGATAGAGAAGTACATTGAAGGTTTACCCCTAGTCATCAGGGGAAATGTTATAGGGAGTAATCCCACTACCCTGGAAACAGCCATTCATCTGAGTGCCACTCTCACTGAAGAGTATGTCAAGGCTGGCGTACTTACTCGGAAGGGATACAAGCGGGCACAAATGGATGAAGGCAAGAAGCCTGAGCAGAATCAACCCAAGAAGAAAAAGCAGAAACAGAGGATGATCAAAAACTATGCAGCCTTGACTACTATTGTTCCACTACCTGCTACGGCCAAAAAGCCTTATACTGGTCCGTACCCACTTTGCACCAAATGTCAGTACCATCACCTACCCACTACCCCATGCAGAAAATGTCTCAAGTGTGGACGGATCGGACATTTGCCAGCAATGTGTAGAGCCGCTCATCTTGCTGCTGCTACAACTACCACCGATGTTCCTGCTACTACTGGTGGAAGGGCCTGATATAATTGTGGAGCAGAAGGATACTTCAAAAACCAGTGCCCGAAACTTAACAATGCCACTACAACTGCTACTGCTCGTGTTTTTGTTATCGGAGCTACCGAAGCACGCGAGGAGCCGGCGGTCGTCACGGGTACATTTCTCATTAATGATCACTATGTTTCTATCATATTTGACACTGGTGCCGACAAAAGTTTTGTTTCTACTAATATTGCTTCCCTGTTTAATATACAACCATCTATACTTACTGCTCCTTACACCGTAGAAGTGGCGGATGGTAAGACCATATTAGTGAATTAAATAATTTGTGATTGTGAATTAAGATTAAACGATCCTGTTTTCCTAGTCGATCTTATTCCTATGACACTCGAAAGCTTTGAAGTCATAGTGGGAATGGATTGGTCATCCAAAAACGACGCCGAAATTGTATGCTCGGAGAAACTTATTCGAATCCCCCTCCCGTCCTGCGAAATGATGCAAGTTTACGGCGAGAAACCCTGCAGCGGATTGAAGATTGTGTCGTGCATCAAGGCTAGGAAGTACCTGAAGAAGAAATACTATGCATTCCTGGCTCACATGGTAGAGAAGAAACCTGAAAAGAAAACAGTTGAAGACGTTCCGGTCATTAGAGATTATCCGGACGTATTCCCAGAAGACTTGCATGGACTACCACCGATCAGACAAGTGGAGTTTAGAATCGATCTCATCCCTGGAGCAAACCCAGTGGCGAAGTCACCATATCGATTAGCACCGTCTGAGATGCAAGAACTGTCTAGTCAACTTCAAGAGCTTCTAGACAAAGGTTTCATTAGACCGAGTTTCTCTCCCTGGGGTACTCCGGTTCTCTTTGTCAAGAAGAAAGATGGTTCATTTCGTATGTGCATCGACTATCGTGAGTTAAACAAGCTGACAGTCAAGAACAGATATCCACTGCCTAGGATCGATGACCTGTTTGATCAATTACAGGGAGCGACTTGCTTTTCTAAAATTGATCTACGATCCGGGTATCACCAGCTCAGAGTAAATGATGAGGATATACCAAATACTGCTTTTAGGACTCGATATGGACACTACGAGTTTGTGGTTATGCCATTTGGACTGACCAATGCACCGGCAGTGTTCATGGACCTGATGAATCGAGTTTGCAGGCTATACTTAGATCATTTTGTTATCGTCTTCATTGATGATATACTGATTTATTCCAAGACGGAACAAGAACATGAGGATCATTTGAGGAAGGTCTTAAAACTGCTAAGAACTGAACAGCTATACGCCAAATTCTCTAAATGCGAATTTTGGCTAAAGGAAGTTCATTTCTTAGGTCACGTTATAAATAGAGATGGGATACATGTAGATCCAGCGAAGATTGAGGCAATTAAGAACTGGACTACCCCATCTACTCCAACAGAGATTCGTTCATTTCTGGGTCTGGCATGTTACTACAGAAGGTTCATCGCGATCTTTTCAAAGATCACCTTGCCACTTACCACTCTGACTCAGAAAAGTCAAGCTTTCATATGGGGGCAGAAACAAGAAGATGCATTCCAGCTTCTTAAACAAAAGTTATGCAACTCCCCTATCCTTAGTCTTCCAGAGGGCAGTGACGATTTCATTGTCTACTGCGATGCTTCAAACCTTGGCCTCGGTGGTGTACGTATGCAACGAGACAAGGTGATTGCGTATGCTTCAAGACAGCTTAAGGTTCACGAGAAAAATTATACTACTTATGACCTTGAGTTAGGGGCTGTGGTCTTTGCATTGAAGATTTGGAGGCACTACCTTTATGGTACTAAATGTGTCATCTATAGGGACCACAAGAGCCTGCAACACATTCTCAATCAGAAAGAACTCAACATGAGACAACGGCGTTGGGTTGAGCTTCTAACTGATTATGACTGTGAAATTTGTTACCAGCCGGGTAAAGCCAATGTGGTGGCGGATGCTCTTAGTCGTAAGGAACCAGTCAAACCAATTTGTGTAAGAGCCATGGAGATCAACACACAACCAAACTTGAAAGATCTAATCCGTATTGCCCAACAACAAATAGTGATCGACAATCAACTTAAGGCAGATTAGACTGTGGAGTTGAGGGAAAACTAGAACCTCGAGCTGATGGGCTTTTATACTTCAACGGTCGCATGTGGATTCCAAACTCAGAAGAATTGCGTACACTCATCTGTGATGAGGCTCATAAGTCGCGATACTAGTTCATCCAGGGGCCGATAAGATGTACCAAGACTTGAGGACATCTTACTGGTGGCTCGGAATGAAGAAAGACATAGCATTGTATGTGGGGAAATGTCTAACGTGTTCTAAAGTCAAGGCAGAACATGAAATTCCTCAATGGAAATGGGAGCAAATTTCCATGGATTTCAAAACTAAGTTGCCAAGAACTCCGCGGGGTTACGATTCGATTTGGGAGATCGTCGATCGACTCACCAAATCTGCTCATTTTCTCCCAATCCGAGAGGATTACAAAATGGAGAAGTTAGCCACCTTGTACATCAACGAAATCATCGTTCGTCATGGTACTCCAACATCAATCATTTATGATCGTGATAGTCATTTCACTTCTCGCTTTTGGCAAACATTGCAAAAGGCTTTGGGAACCCGTGTTAATCTTAGCAGGGTGTATCATCCCCAAACCGACGGTCAAAGCGAAAGGACTATCCAAACACTCGAGGACATGCTTCGTTCTTGTGTGATTGACTTCGGTGGGAGTTGGGATACTAATCTTCCACTCATCGAGTTTTCGTACAACAACAGCTACCATACAAGCATTCAATGTGCACCATTCGAAGCTTTATATGGTAGGAAGTGCCGATCACCGGTCTGTTGGACCGAGGTTGGTGACTCACAGGTCGTAGGACCTGAACTCATTCAAGAAACAACAGACAAGATCACAATCATTCAATCAAGGCTTTAGGCCGCAAGGGATCGGCAAAAGAGTTATGCTGATCGACGTCGGAAACCGCTTGAGTTTCAAGTTGGTGACCGAGTCTTACTCAAGGTTTCTCCCTGGAAAGGCGTTGTCCAATTTGGGAAGAAAGGGAAACTTGCACCAACGTACGTTGGACCTTTTGAGATCCTGGAAAGGATTGGCCCCGTAGCCTACAAACTCAAACTTCCGGTGGAGCTAAGCAATGTTCACGCTACGTTTCATGTATCGAATCTTAAGAAATGCTTGGCGGATCATGATGCTCATATTCCACTTGAAGACATTCAGATTCAAAATAACATGCAATTCATAGAACATCCAGTTGAAATCATGGATCATGGAGTCAAGAAACTCAAACGTAGCCGTATCCCGATCGTAAAGTTACGATGGGAGGGCAAACGTGGTGCTGAGTTCACCTGGGAACGTGAAGACCAGATGAAGATTAAGTACCCTCATCTTTTTACAGTACCTTCGGCTAGTTAATTTCGAGACGAAATTCCCTTAACTAGGGGAGACTGTAACATCTTTGCATTTAGTCATGGTAGTCATAAACAGTGATAGAACAATGTGTATTTATATTCAATCTTTCAATGTAATTCATGTGTTCATGTTTGTGTTGTGTGTTCTAGGATCTTATTTAATTAGGAACAATTATGTATTATTTATTTACAGTCAATTACGGTAGGCAAGAACAGTATTGTATTATATCGAAACAGTGGTGGGCTGACGCAAATAAGGCAGGTAGCTGGACTTTGGGTATGCCCTATACATATATTGCGTTCGGTGTAATGGGATAGTGTTGGTGCGTAGTGTTATGACGAATAGTATGACAAGCGAATTAATTAAACAAAAATCGTAATGCGTAAGTGAGACTGAGTATAGTTATGGGTGACGATCCATAAAGATACGAATGTTGAACTTATAATTACGAGTAAACGATAATAAATAAATAATACAACCGAAAAACGTACGCAATTGCGGGTATACACGTAATTATATTCGTTTAACGGTCTAGCAGCGAACGAAAAGTAAAAATAAGTAAAATAGTTTATTTTACATTTTACAATTTTGAAACTCATCAAAATAATGAGAATTACAATTCTTTTAATTTTAAAACGCGTAAAATGCGCGTTACGTTCCGAAAACGCGAATCGAGCAACCGAAACGAACCCGAATACCCCCGGGGTATATAAACCACAAATGAGGCTATTTTCTCATTTTTTTCACTCTTCTCTCTCTCTCTAAAAACAATCACTCCAGTTTTCTCTCTCTCTCTCAAGAAGAAAACCTCTATTTACCATCTTCAAAGCTCCATAACTCCCTCATTTTTCGTCGGAATTGGATGATTCTTGAACCTACGTGAAGCTCTTGACATCTTCTACAAGGAAGTACAACAGATCTGTAGAGAAAGCCACTGAAAAACGAGGTAATCAAGCTTGAAACCCAAGAGAAAATAGGGTTTTCTCATCTTTTATCAACACACACACTTAGCCGGATTCCTTCACCTTCCCCCTTCGAAACCAACACTCTCAAGGTTCTAACTGTGGATGGTGATACCATTTCGATGGCTGAATCAATGGTTTGAGCAGGAGGATGGGCGAGAACACGCAGGTTCGTGGGATACAGCAGCCGAACCTGCATGGCTCCTTGAGGGCGATCGAACCCTTGAGGGTCCCACGAACCTTACTGGCCGAACCCATCAGTAATCGCCAAACCTTCTAACTCCAAGGTGGCCGAACCTGTGGCACAACTGGCGAACCTTCCTAATGCAACGAACCCTTCTTGGCTGCAAGTGGTGATTCCCGAATCTTCATGCTACACTTCTTGCCGAACCCACCACGTGCCACGAACCTTAGCCGAACTTCTCTAGCAAGAACCACGGCCGAACCTTTGCATGGATCACGAACCTATTATGCCCCGCGAACCTATGGTTTCCTTTCATTAGCCGAACCCTGCTATCAGTTAGTGGATCACGAACCTACACTTGGCGAACCCTTCAAGAACCAATTGCATGTGCGAATACTGGCCAAGACAACCACGAACCTTCCATGCCGAACCCTCCTTGTTGGAACTCTCGGGCGAACCTCTGACTCCTATGATGTAGCCGAACCTAGGATTGACACAAGAAGGTTCGCTGGAAACATGCGGCCATTTTTAGAATCATCAGCTGAACATCATTAGGATGGCCCACGTACTTTCGGCCCACCATGATTTGTCTAGCCCAAGACCCTTGTTTGGCCACAATCAACGATTAAACCACGAGATTTTACGGCCCAAATTGATTTCATTCAGCCCAAAGGCTATTAGCCTGGCCCATTATACGCGACCAAGCCCAATCAGCAATCCTTCCGGTCCACCAGATCGTATTCGGCCCAATTGGATTCTCGGCCCACTAGGGTTGTTCTGGCCCAGTTCATTCGGCCCAAGGTGATACTTGATCCACATGGGTGATGGTGTAGCCTAACACCTACATAACACGATGATCCTAAATGGTAAAAGATTAAACCACATCCGAGTATAACTATTACAACGTTGTTAAATTGAATGTGTTTATACAAGTTGCAAACTATAAAACATAGTTAAACTCAAGACATTTAGGATTGATAACCTTGTATGTAAAACCTAAGTGTAATACTTAGAATTTATAATAATAATTCATTGTGTTGTGATGAGCATAAAACCAATAACAAGTACACCGGGCCGAATGAGGACCAGGACCGAGACTCATGGGTGATGACCAAACTAGGGTTAACACCTACACACACACTTTTCACAAATCAAGTTATACAAAAGATAATCAGGATCATGATAACACAAGTCAATCAATCAATCAAATAGTACAGTATCACAAATCTTATATTCTATGTATGATTACAATGATATAGGAACCAGTTAGAAGTCTTGTTGTTTGCTACTTGCTACTCGTTCTGGTTCAGAGTCTACTGCTGTCAGGTGAGAACATTAGCCCCTCTTTTACTGTTTTACAACTATTTTGGGGTGGAACACGTGACCAAACACTCTTTATGCAATCGTATTTCATAAACAGGATACACACTGTTTATCCATCATTACAGGATTCATTTACAAAAATTTAAGGGATGTATCAACTTTTTTAAAAAGGATTTATCAATCGTTTTAAGGGTTTTATCAACTTTTAAACATTTTCAACTAAAAGGTTTTATAAAATGTTCTCTGAACTGTTTTATATCTGTTTTACAAAATGGTTTTATACGTGTTAAATACTTTTAAAGAATAAGTTTTATAAACTCTTTTACTATAAATTGTGTTATGGATAAGATAATATTTTATAAACCTTGTTACTATACAAGGACACTATTCTCAATATTAAATCAAGGGTTTCAACACAAGGTTTTTCAATCAATAAGTTTTCATGGTGGTATTCAATCAAAGGATTTCAATTCAGGGTATTCAAGCAAGGTTTTCAAATCATGGTAATCAAATAAGGCATTCAATCAAAGGTTTCAAATCAAAGTATTCAAAAGCATGGTGTTCATCGTTGTGAACAAACTTATACACATCAAGACACATATTCTTATTCTTATAACGTTAGTACTGGGTGATCACAACAAGGGAAAGCGGGACACATTTGGTTACACCCAAAGCTGGA
Source organism: Mikania micrantha (assembly GCA_009363875.1). Classification (NCBI taxonomy): domain Eukaryota; kingdom Viridiplantae; phylum Streptophyta; class Magnoliopsida; order Asterales; family Asteraceae; genus Mikania; species Mikania micrantha. The sequence goes on along the minus strand of SZYD01001186.1, from coordinate 11,250 downwards.
GTTAGCTTTTAAATTTGTTTTAAAAGTTAACTGTAGAATTGGTTGCATTTCGGTAATATGAAATTGCTGCTAATTAAGTTTACCAGCATAAGTCATATTGACCGGGTTACGTCAACACGGAGTTTTTCTTTTGAGTAAAACTCGTTAGTACAGCCGTGTTGAATGCGTTTGCTGACAAATTTTCTGACTCCAAACGTAGTTTGGGACTTGATTATAAGTTGGCTTTTCTAGTAAACAGTCTGTTGACTTTTTGCACACATTATTCTTACTTGATGTTAGTTTGGGTTGCAACCATCCATGTATTTTCAATTACTGCTTTATACATATGCCTTACAATGCAGATTCATGTTTACAAATGTTAAACCTATTTTTCTCACCAACTAATTTTGTAGTTGACAGTTAATTTTCACGTGTTTTAGGTAATCAGGTTTAAGACATTCTAAATGACAACTAAGGAGACCGTTTTAAGATAGAACAAGATGACGAAACAAGCTAGGATGGATTAGAAACTCATTTAATCCTGATTGTTTAATTGTCTTGTCTTAGTCTTATTTTGTAAACAATATTTTTGGGTCTGTAGTTGTCATTCTTTTGGGAAGATAGATAGATTGTCTGTAACTAAACATTGGTCTAATCACTATGAAATTTAGTAATGCATTGTGGTTGTTCTTATTCAATACTTGTGCATGATTCAACCATCGATCGTCACCGCGCCGTGGATTCCGCACGCGGCGCAGGGTGTGTGACATAACGTAACTTCATGATAACAAGATCATTCACACATTACTAACATCGTGAAATAAGACCAGTTCTTATAATACTTTGTTAATGTCAATAAGAACACACAACATAGAGATAACCGTTGAGACAATTACTTGCGATATCGAGTAGGATATCCTGACAACATACTTTCGGGATCTCATTCCCTACACATGCTACCATGGGCTATTAAGACAAGATTTTATAACACAAGGCTAAAGACTATCATGTTGGGTTTATTTCATTGAGATTACACTCTTAGAATAGGGCACTTGGTTGACTTATGTAAATAACCATAACGCTTACATTACTCCTAATAAACATCATACCAAAAAGAGTTATAACTTCATTTTCCTTGAAATGGAGTTGACTCGATTCATTAGAATCATACCGAGCATGGCATGCGATAACATTCTAATTATTAAAACTCTAAGGTCTTGGAAACATATTCATTCAAATAGATATCCTGGAGAGGATATCTTACACACCGGGTTGGTCAGAAATGGCAACCACTGGGACAATTATGTCTCAATCTAGGTATCATGGAGAGGATACCTTACACTCCAAACCAGTCAGAAACCACATACCTAGAGACTCTAAACTTTCATTCTTCTAGATATTATGGAGAGAATATCTTGCGCACCCAAAACTTATCAATGGTAACACGCCTAGAGACAATTCAGTCTCACTCAAATAGATATTATGGGAAGGATATCTTAGAGACCGGACTGGGTAGTACTGACAGTCACAGAGACTATTTAGTCTTGCTCTAGATATCTTTGGGGGATATCTTACACTCCGGGTTAATCAACAATGATTAGCTACTAAAACTATTAAGTTTTGCTCTAGATATCGAGGAGGATATCTTACACACGGGGCTAATCCGTAAGGAATAGCTAACAGAGACAATTACCTCTCTTGTATGTTTGGTGAATGTAATCTCCAAATGATTAGGATCGAATAAGAAATTCTACGAACTATTAACTATGTGCGGAATCCATTGTTAATATGTATAAAAGTCAAGAACACAAGCAATTCATTAAACAAATCTTGTATTATCAACAAATGATTACAAGATAACAATTCTCACACAGAGAATTTACAGAGATTTTCTAACAGACTGTCCAGAATTCACCTAGATCTACAAACAAAACAACTATTTATAGATACTAGACCAACGAACCTTTCATAGGTAGCCGAACCTAAGGTTTGCCAGCCGAACCCTAAGGTTCGCTGGATGAACCATTAGGTTCGCTAGACAAACCTATGAAAACAACCAAAAGGTTCGCCGAACCTATCAATTCCAATAGGTTCGCCAATATGCTAAGGTTCGTGGGCCAGACAAACCTTAAGCATAACTAGCCGAACCTTTATACAATCAAAATAAATACAACTTTTGAATAGCAACTTTTGAATAGAAAACAATTACAAATATGCACTAACAAACTCCCCCTAAATGTTTGCTATCAAAATCTTCATTTTTGATCTGCAGCTTTGTCTTTAACACCGCTTGATTCTCCAACATCTTCAGTCACCACATTATCCACCGCTCGTATAACAACAGAACGTGGTATCTTCGCCAATCTTTCTGCCATCAATCTATCATCTCTTTCATCTCTTTCCTTTTGCAATTACGTCAACTCAGTATAAAGATAATTCACATCATTCCAATTGCAACCAGAATGTATACGCAAAGTAAAACACATTCGTGCAATGGTCTGATACTGCATTGCCATATCTTTGTAGCTCACTCCAACATCATGAAATCCATCTTCGGCATATATCTGAGCTGAATCAAGTAAAATAATATCTTCTCTTGAACAATTAACAATCCATATAGGATCAAGCATTCGTATCACCCTCCAATCATCATCCCGCTTCAATACAATCACACCTTCTGAAGTTCTTTCATCATAAAACCAGAATTTGAAATATGGATTCCAATCTTGTTCAATTTTTCTGAGCCTTGGCCTTTTGTAAACTGTTGGCTTTACATAATTTTTAAATCTTTCTCTGAACTGAGGAGATAACAAACTCCATCCAAACCTTGCTTCTTTCTTTAACAAGTTCTTAAAAATCTCATTGTGTCGAGTCTGTATAGGCGTTATCATTCTTAGTCTTGAAAGATCTTTGCACTCGAAGCTGGTAGACTCATCAAATCAATAGCCTTTCCAAAGTATTGGCATCCATCAATTCTTTTAACCACATAACAACCCTTATCAGATAAACTTCCAGGAATGTAATGAAAATAACCATAACTAATAATCCTTCCAATCATCTTGGATTTAGATCCAATCTTGAACTTCTTGGATTGTTTAGTTAGGTTTTCTGGATCTTTATTTTCAAACACTTCTCTCATAATCTTGAAAGAATGTAAATGATCAATAATGTATTTAGTCTCATCTTGAATCTCATTCCATAAATCCGTGTTTGTCTTTACTTTAACTGGATTCAAAGTTGTACTTGACATACTTCCAGCTTCAAACATTTTCTTCATCATGTTTAAATTCAGCAATTCTTCATCAATAACATCCTTATGAAAATCAGATAAATCAGTATCATCATATTCTTCAAAATCAAACATCAAATCATCATCATCATCCTTATCATCATCAAGTACAGATTGATAGTCTTGAACTGAATAATCACAAATAATTTCTCCTTCTTCTATCTCCTGATCAACTTGAATCTCAACAATGTTTCTCTGCAAATCTATATCAGAATGCATTTTAAATAAAACAAGAAAATTAGGCAGAGAGTAATCAAGAATAGCCATGGGATGTTCTATTGCATCTAAATCTTCAAAAACAACTTCAGTACAATCCCTAGCCCTATTAGAAGATACAGAAGTAATCGGAACAGCATCTGTAGCAAGCTTGGAAGGAGAATACACAACTATAGCTCCAGTCACACTATCTAAACCACTAACATTACCAGTAACTCCACCAGCACCACCATCTGCCCCATCATCACCACCAAAATCAGAATCAACAGGATGTTCATCTATATCAGTATCTCCATAGTCAACCTCTTCTTCTTCTTCATCTACATTATCTTCTTCTACTTTCTCATCAACATCAATATTCAAATCAACCACCACCTTTTCAACTTTAGAGCTTGAAGCTTTTGACTTTACAGTCTTTGACTCCAATTCTCTTATCTTAATCGTTAAATTCATGTTCTCATTCTTCAAATCAACAATATCCTCATAATGCATCTTCAAAAAATTCTAACTCAGAAATTTTATCTTTCAACACTTTCTTCTCAGCAACCTCTTCTTCTTTCCATTTCATCATCAAATCCATTTGAGATTTTAACTCATTCAACTCAGAAGTAGAAGAAGATGGTTTCTCAGCAACATTCTGTTCCTTTTCCTTTTTATACTCTTCAAATTCCTTTGTCAAAGCAGATAATCTTCTTTTAATCTCTGAATCATCATAATCAGTAAAGTTGATGTCTCCTAAATCATCAAGTCCTGAAAACAAATCATCTTTGGGAAGATCACCATGATGAGTAGAAGTCTCTGGTACTGAAACAGTAACTGTAGTAGCCTCAACAAAAGAAGGTATGAAAGTAGCTACATTTACAAACTCTGGAGTTTGTAAAGTAGAAGTGTGAATAGTAGAAGTTGAAACTGAAGAAGTAACAACAGGAGAAACAGAAGTAGGAGCTCAAGTAGAAATCACAGATGAAGACACAATGGTCTTAGCAGTCTTAGTCTTTTTCTTCTCATAAGGCCCTCTCTTAGCCATTCTCTTCATCTTCTTTGACTTCGAAGACTCAGGCTCATCAGGTATAAAGATAGGATCATCTTTTTCTTCCCTTTCTTCTGCAGCCTTTTCAACAAACTTCCTCTTCAGTCTTCTCACCATTTGGTTTCCTTCCTGAACCATCTCATACTCTGACTCTGTGTCAGAAGATTCACTTTCATTATCATCAGCAACTACATTCTCTGTCTGCATCTCAGACATATCAACTTCCAACGGTTCCTGAGAACTCTGTTCTTGTGATTATTTGACTTGAGAAGTAGATCGAGATGATTGACCAGGAGTCTTTCTTGGTTGTTGTCTTGGTGGAGGTGGAGGTGGTGCTTGATTATCATCAGCTGCAACATCTTCATTATCAGATTCTGACGCATCATGCCTCCATGCATCATTCTCAGGTGCAACATAATTTGCCCTGGCACAATGACCTATAAGATATTTCTCCAACACAGCATCCCCAGTCCTCTGGTAAACTCTGACTTGACCCAAACTTGAATCAGTCATATGTTTGAGTTTCAGAAGATCCCCTGCTTCCCTGGGTAGCATATCTTCAGGCATCCTCTCATCAATAAGCATCTGTACGAACCTAGGATACATATAGAATTTATCCTTAGCCTTTCACATTGTCGCACATATATCGAAAGATCATGCCGGAGAAATTGAACGGTTTGTTCAATATAAGAGCAACCATGGCAGATCTCATGAAATCCCTCAACTCATCAAACGTGCCTTTCCTCATGCTAAGGCAGTGAAGTAAAACATGAGCTAGAAATTTATACTGCAACGGTAGCTTTCTCTTCTTCACTGATATGGAGTTATAAGCTCCAAAGTAACGAATACGAAGAAAACAACCTTTGATGCACCTCTCAGGAATGAGAGTTACACCATTCGGTTCTCCTCCAAATTGCAGCACCCTCCTTATGTCAGCCTCTGATATACGAATTGCTTGTCCAAGCACATTCACATCAATGACATAATCTTCATCAACAGAAATCACTCGAGCTGATTCCCAGAAGCTCTGAATATGAGATCTATATATCTGACATGAATTGGAGATAGCATAATAAATCCTTGATCTCCTAAGAAACTCGATCATCGGTCTGAAATCTTGACCATTCTTTGTTGTAGGATCCAAGTAAGCACAAACATTATGTTTGTCTCCAAATACTAGGTTTGGCATTTCTACAAATAGAAATAAAAACAATTAGAAATAAAAATTAATCAAACATCAAAAATTAAAAAAAATTTCTAAGTAGACCAGCGAACCTATCCTTGTTAGACAAACCTAATGCTAGGCGAACCTAATTCAGACGAACCTGTTAATCAGACAAACCTTTTGAACGAACCTTATCATGAACGAACCTTTGGATGAACGAACTTTCTGAATGAACGAACCTTCTGAATGAACGAACCTCAGAATGAACGAACCTTTATATGAACGAACCTTGTTGGTCAAACGAACCTTGACCAAAAGGTTCGGTTCATTTGAAATTCATAGGTTTGCCACAAACCTATCAGATAAGGTTCGGCGAACCTTTGTTCATCCAACGAACCTATTCGTCAGCGAACCTTCTCATAAGCCAGACGAACCTTTTTAAAAAATTTGAATTTTTCTTTAAATTTCAAAACAAATTCATGTTTAACCATTCCAAAGTCAAACAAATAATCAAAAATTATTGATTTAACATCAAAAGAAAAATTAAAATCTTTTTGGAATTTTTCAAATTTTTAGAACAAATAAACTACAAAATCTAACAAAAAATAACTATCCTAAAAAATAAAATCTTTTTGTTTGAGAATGATCCTGACATGAGATCATATTATTTTACAATTTTCAACACATCTGTTTGTATTATTTCGAATATTATCTGCAAATTACAAGTCTAAGATGATTGTCAGTATACTTATCCTTTTAAATTTATCACTTAGTCAAGAAAACAGTTTAAAACAAAATTATGAAAACACTTTATAATATTCCATTTACTTGAACCCATCCCCAATTTGTGAATAACTAATCAAACATAAATGTTCTCAACCTTATAATTTCAATTTTAACTAATTTGATCATGCAAAAAATAAAGCAGAATTTCTTTTTGAAAATAACAAAATAGAAATCAATTTGAAATAGTTCAAAATCTTTGAATCAAGGTTGATACTTACGTATGCTCAAATGATCCAAAAATGAACGAAACAATAATTTAAGATTAAGCTTTTAACAATCAGTTCGATATTTTCATATTCGCAGAGATTGTCCAAATCTTAATCAGAACCAAGAAAACAAATTTGAATTGTTTAAAGCTATAACAATCAGGTCGATACGTAAGTATACACAAAGAATGTTCCAGCTTTAAACTAAAATAAAAGAAAAAACAAAATCAGAATTTCTTTTTAAAATTAAACACATGATCAAACTAGTACTTTGACTTTTTGTTCAAGAACATTTGTCAGAAAAATTACCACTCTTTCAGGACAAAACTAAGTACTGCATTCTAAGCATCTGTTTCTTATAAAATATAATCAAAACTTTGTTTAAACTTATCCTGACTAAGTTATAAACCTATCAACACATCATTCGTAGTACTTGTAATTATTTTATAAATTTTAATAACACAAACAGATATATTTCCAAATGCAAATAATGTACTATCATTTCTCACTAAAGCGAATCAATTTCTCAGATTTTAATTTTTTACTGTTTTTGTGTTTTTGTTTTTTAATGTTTTTGTATTTTCTACAACTATTCTCCCGCTAAATACTAAAATAAAAAAATAAAGAAAAATCTGATGTTAAGTCAATAAATTTGATTACGAAGGAATTTAATTCTTGATTACCTCACCCATGACCCTGATCCCATTTAATTTGAGTAAGTACTCAAAACGTTGTTTATCAAAGGCCTTGGTGAGAAGGTCTGCCCTTTGCTCGTTTGTGTGTATCTTCACTACATCAATCAGTTTCTTTTCATAACAGTCTCATATGAAATGAAACCGAATGTCAATATGCTTTGAACGTGAATGATACACTGGATTTTTTGTAATCGCAATCGCAGCCTCATTGTCTACATAAATCGGGGTAGTTAGGAAATTAAGTCCATAATCTCTCATCTGTTGTTGTATCCACAAGACTTGGGAACAACAACTGGCAGCTGCTACATATTCAGCTTCACATGTAGATGTAGCAACAGATGTTTGTTTCTTACACTGCCATGAGACTAACCTCTCCCCCAGAAACTGAGCACATCCAGTAGTAGATTTGGAGTCAGTCTTGCATCCTCCATAGTCAGAATCACTGTAAGCATGAAAGGAGTAGTTATCATCCTTAGGATACCACAGACTGGTGTTTGGTGTACCCTTCAGATAACGTAAAATCCTCTTGACTGCAATCAGATGAGAAACCTTTGGTTTTGATTGATAGCGAGCACAGATACTTGTAGCTAATACAATATCTGGTCTAGAGGCCGCAAATACATCAAGCTTCCTATCATTCCACGATATAATGTAGCATCGATTAGCTCCCCCTTAATATCCGGCTCAATCCCGTGATTGGGCTGAATGGGCGTGGAAATGGGTTTACAGTAAAGCATGCTAAACCGTTTTAGCACATCTTGAATGTATTTGGTCTGATGGATAAAAATACCATCATCAGACTGATCGATTTGTAAACCCAAAAAGAACTTGATGTCAGACATAGCACTCATTTCAAACTTCTCAATCATAACATGCTTAAATTCTAAACACATCTGCTCATCGGTAGATCCGAAGATGATGTCATCCACATAGATCTGAACAAGGAGAATGTCCTTGCCCTTTTCCCGATAAAACAGAGTTTTGTCTATCTGACCCCTATTGAACCCGTGTTCAATAAGGTGAGTCGAGAGGGTCTCATACCAAGCTCGAGGAGCTTGATGAAGACCATACAGTGCTTTGTCGAGGATATAGACCTGATCCCGATGAATAGGATCCTCAAAGCCCGGTGGCTGACAAACGTACACTGTCTCCTTCAATGAACTATAAAGGAATGCAAACTTAACATCTAGTTGAAAGACCTTAAACTTCCTGTGAGCAGGAAAAGATAAAAATAATCTTATCGCTTCAAGCCGCGCCACTGGTGCAAAAGCCTCATCATAATCAATTCCCTCTATCTGTTTAAACCCTTGAACAACTAAACGTGCCTTGTTTCGAACAATTACGCCTCTATTGTCTCGCTTACACTTCAACACCCACCTGGTGCCTATCTTCTTTTCACCTTTTGGCAAATCTACCAAATGCCAAACTCCCAGTTTCTGAAACTGATTAAGCTCCTCTTGCATGGCCTCCACCCAGGCAGGCTCACGCAGGGCTTCAGTTACAGATTTAGACTCAATCTGAGACAAAAATACAGAATGCATCCATAACTCTTGAGTCCCATGATTACGCTCCAGCTCAACATACAAACTCTCCTCGTTTGCAACTTGCCTTCTCGTCTGTACTCCAACAGACGGATCTCCAATGATCTGCTTCACAGGGTGATTCACATGTACTCTAGACACTGGCACTTGCGGGACTCCAACACCATGATCAAGATTTGTGATATTCTGATCTTCATCTTGATCTTGAGAAACGACATCTTCAAAAACATCATGATCATCCTCCGATGACCAATCATCATTAACTTCTCCAAAAATGCCTTCCTCAGTTGAATGATTATCATCAACCTGATGAGAAACTCCTTGATCTTCAGAATTTTGTAAATCGTATAACATCTGCAAAGAAATTTCATCATCAGTAACAGTAGGAGACAAATTAAAAGACTCGAAAAGTTTATCATAATCGAATAACCAATTTGGACCTTTGCCTTCTGGTATAGGTGTATGTCGTTGAACATCCACATTATACCAGAGTTCCACAACACCCGTGCGTTTGTTAAACACACGTTTATTGGGAAGGCTATAGCCCAGAAAGAAACCTTATTCAACCTTAGAGTTGAATTTAGCATCTTTCTTGAGCATGGTACAAGGAGCCCTGAAAGGTTCCAAGTGTTCCAAATTTGGTTTCCGATTCTGAAGAAGTTCATAACAACTCTTGTTATGTCGTTTGACAATCAGCACTCGGTTGAGAGTAAAACAGGCGGTCGCTACTGCTTCACTCCAGAAAGTAATAGGCAGCTTAGAATCAGCAAGCATCGTCCGAGCAGACTCTATCAATGTACGATTCTTCCTTTCAGCTACACCGTTCATTTGTGGTTCATACGGTGCACTAAATTGTTGCTGGATGCCCTTTGAATCACAGAATGCTTCCATGTTCTGATTCTTAAATTCTGTCCCTCCGAACTCTCAATTTATACAAAGTCTCCAACCTTTTCACAAGCAAAACAAAATTTTCATAAGTTTCAGATTTAAATTTTAAGAACATAACCCATGAGAATCTACAAAAATCATCGGTCACTACAAAACAATATGATTCACCCCCAATACTCTCTCACATTAATTGGTCCAAACAGATCCATGTGAAGAAGTTCTAGAGGTTTATCAATAGAAAAAAACAGTTTTAGTCTTATGTGACCTCCTTTTCTGTTTGCCTTTCTTACAGGAAACACACACATCAGGTAATTTGAAATGTTTAACCGGTACACCATCAACCAATTGATTGTGTACGAGATGATTCATCTTTCTGATGTGTATGTGACCCATTCTCCTGTGCCAAGACCGAGTATCTTGTTCTGTGGCCTTCGACACCAAACACGTCTCAACTTTATTAACTGTCTCCGCCTTCGCCATGTCCAACACATACAGATCTTTACACCTGTCTGCAGTCATCAGAATCTAGTCATCAGGAATTTGAATTCCTTGTTTGAGCACATAGCATTTCTTCTCGTCAAACAAAATCTTGTAACCTTTATCACTTATCTGAGACACACTCAAAAGATTATTAGTTAACTCTTTGCAGTAATTCACATTGTCAAAGGAAACTTTACCATTAGTCAAACTACCACTCCGGTAATCTGACCACCTTTGTCGCCTGCAAAGTTAACATAACATCGCTCATCTCTCGAAAATCTTTCAACAAACTGATCTCTCCTGTCATATGCCGTGAACATCCACTATCAACAATCCATCGACTGTTGATATGGCCCGTGAATGCCACCTGCACACCAAAAGGGATGACTCCCGCCATTCCGGCGTTGAGTCTCCCTGAACAGCCTCCTGCCATTCGATCTTGATGAACTACTTGAAGACCCCTCTTCCAAGTATTCATCATTTCTCACATCAAATCTATCACCCGACCTGTATCTGGATTTCCAACAAGAATTAGAATTAAAACTTGTTTTGAAAATCTTTTATGAGGAAAATTATCATAAAATTCATCATCAGATGATGATGACCTGTTCAAAACTCTTTTACTTTTTTGTTGATTATCAAAACTGTCTTTTATAAAATTGTTCATTCTTGACCCAGAACACTCAGGATCAAATTTCCTGAGAATTTTCATCTCTTCCTCACTAGGCTTACCCTCCTAGGATTCCACTTGCATGGATCACACAATTCTAATTAATAGAAGTTTTCTTCTTAACTTTGTGATTTGGACAATTAACAGAAATATGCCTTTCCTCCACAGGTGAAACACTGTCGTGTTTCTCGTGGAGGAAAGGTATGAAAATCTGTTACAAATTATACCATATCACATTCAGCAATGACATGACCAGTTCCCGCATCTGTAGCATTTCCTTGATGACACTTTCTTTGGCTTTTCAT
>SZYD01001185.1:0-40764 GCA_009363875.1 Mikania micrantha | reverse complement strand
GATTCACCATGAGAACCCATAACCAAAGCCTATCTGACTGTAATGTATTGTCGGCAATACCTGATGGTAAAATCTTAGACTCATTCTTAAGTCATATAAAGCTATAAAACCAAGAATTGAGGTTAGCACTTACCGATTCAAGTTTGAAGTGAAAAACCCACCCAACTTTCAAGTGCTCGGTCGAGTTCATTTATGCATTATTCTTGCTTGCTTCAATTTACATTCAAAATTTCTATCATGTTTCTATTTGACTTTGAAAGTATGCCATTTCAAGCATGAGAGTGTGATTATTAGTTATTCTTGTCTTATTTCTTGAGTTCATATTTTTATTAATATTGTTAATTTTGTTGGTTTTTTTTTTGATTTCATGGGGTGTGATTATCTAGATATATATTAGATTGTATGGAATAATATTGTGTAGCACTACTTTTATTGATCTTGTATGCATGATAATGTCCAATTGGTTAGTTTGGGTTTGAGCTTGTGTGTTGACTTAATTTAGCTAGTTTTAGGCTTAGCCATTGTGTGTGATTCTATTAAGGTTTCCTGTGATCAATTGAATCTTAAGATATGGATTTGTAATTTGATTATTAATAGTGGTAGTTTAAACATTTTGTATAAAAATACAATATTTATTTAATTAAAATATAAAACTTTTTTTAGAGTGTAGGTTTTTGCAGCGACAATTCGTTCTTAGAACCTATAGCACGATTTCTTAACTATATAGAGACAATTTTATCATTGCAAAACATTAAATTCTTGTAGATATTGGTGTGAACAGTTATGAAAAGAAGGGAATTTAGATAAAATTTAATAAAAGTGTGTAAGATCAGTATAATACTCTTTTATCAAAATTTTCATTACAATTTTATTTACATTGATTATAAATTGTGTTTTAAAAATCTTCCTATAGTTTTATATTAATAATTTTTATTAAAAAAAAGCCTAAATCAAAAAATGAAGATTGTAAATAAAAACGTTATTTTAATTTAAATGGCACTCACAAACCAGTCACAAGTTTGTGAAAAAAGAATTCAAAGAAGTTGTAGTCAAATTCAAAAGTTACGACTGTTTTAATTAATGCTGATAAAAAGAGAAAAATTATAAAATACAATTTTAAAAGTTAATAAGAAACCAATAAATCGGAATTGGGAATTAAACTCAGTTGCAAAGTTTAGGATCGTTCAATGTATTCGAAAGGCATAAAAAAACAAAAATTAAATTTTAAAATTTTGTTTGCAACACATTCTTTTAAACCGTTAGTAATTTCCAAAGCATCATGCATTCATGCATCAAGTGAACAATTTTAGTTAATATATAAAATCAGTTATTAACAACAATAGGATGAGAATTATAAAAAATATTTTCACATAGTTTAATTATTTGTTTTCCTCTTTAATAACGCACTAGCTTAGGGCGGATCTATATAATTTACAATAACGTCTGTATAAAAATTAATTTATATTGTTATGGTTTTTAATAAAAAAATAACAATCGGTCACATGATATTATTTTAGACTATTTATATCATAATATCAATGTCATCATTATATTAATTATTAACTTTTAAAAAAAAGATTAATTTATTTTCTTTATATGTTAATTAAAATCAAAACAGTTATTCTTCCATTTTGAAATTCAAAATTTTCTAATCTTATATTCATATATTTAACTAATTTTAATTAATAAATAAAAATTTAACCAAAAATAATAATAAGATGTATAATTCTAAACTCTTAAATTATAGTAAAAAAAGAAAGAATATTGATAATAATGATTTGTACGAATGGTTTCCTAATTCCTTTATTTTAATGTCCTTAAATTTTAAAATATAATATGTAAAGAAATAATAAAAACGGTTCAAAAAACTAAGTTTCGTTCTAAATTTTCATATGTATTATTATGTTAAAGCATATGATTTTTAGATTATGCGATTCGTATGATTATTAAACAATTTGTAGATTATGATTATTAAACTAGTTGTTTTCAATATATTTTATAATTATTTCTTTTAACATACTTAACTATCATTTAAGTTTTAGTTAATGTTGGATCGGGTTATGCAACTTGCGCAACACTTACACAACTTATCTTCTACTGAATTGATAGATGCGGAACCTCTATCAATTGATCACACATATGCTTACAAAACAAGACTGAAAATACAAGAAATAATACAAGTTTAAAGTATATCTCATTCAAATGTAAAGCATAAAAGACTCTTCGCTCAAGAACACTTTGCTGAATTACAAATGAACATATTTATACTAAAACCTACAGTATCCTCGTAGGGATACACGCTTGGACAAAATACTAGAAACAAATTAATGCTAAAACTAGTATACTGTTATGGCTTGACATGCCAAACCATATTAATTACAATCAATAAAATAACTTATTTGACTTTTACATTAAATGCCTACACTACAAAAGGTATTAATGTAAAGTGTCTTCTGCATGTCTCATAAGAGTACTTTGTCGCTGACTATTAAGAGAATGTTTTCTAGGTTGATCTTGGTGACGTAAAGCATCTCTGAATCTTTCTTTAAGTGAGGCAGACCATGGCAGAAGAATATCTTCGGAAGTTATTGTATCGGAAGCTATTGTTGCTGAGGAGGCTTCGGAAGCTTGAGTCTTTTGTATGGCTTCCGGAGGAGACAATCAACCTTCGGAAGCATTATTTCTTCCGAGAGTATAAGACTTGTGCAAGAGAGATTTTTGGTGAGCATCAGCCTTGATTGATCTTCTATCTCCCCCTAGGCTGATGCTACCAAAACTTTCAATGTTGATTTCTTAGATTTTCAGCCCTTTTCTTGACAAGTCTTGGTGTGAGCCTCCCAGCTGGATAATTGTCCAGGTTTAGGAGAGGCAGGTTCTCCAAGTCAAAAATGCATGGAGCAGGAAGAGCATAGATTTCAACCTCTCTGAGTTTGACTATGTTCCCATTGCTTAACTTGAGCTGTATTTCTTTTCAAGAGAGATGAAGCTCCATTTAATGATAGGAATGCACACATTGATGGGCATCTCTTCGGTCTTTTTCTGGCAATGGACTTCCATCTTCTGAAAGGTCCATGCTCTCCCTCTGCTTCATTTGCTGTGGATTCATTGGCCACAACTGGTTCTAGCTCTTGATCCTCAACAGGATCTTGTTCCACAGTTGCTGCAGTGGATTCAGCAACTGTATCTTCTTCTCTCTCCACATCCTCGCTTGGTTGTTCCTTAGGATTAGAAGTTTTTAATTTTTGTTTTATGATACCTTTGTTGATCTTGATCACTAAGGATAAAGGCATATTATCATATGAAGGACTAGATGGAGGAGTGATATGTTCTACTTTGGCCAGTAAGCCTTTGTTGAAGCATCACACATTACTTTCTCTCCATCTCTAATTGCTTGAGTAGAGAGGAATATATTGGTGAGAACCTTTCCCCCTAATCCAAGGTCAAGGGCTTCCCTCTGAGCCTGGATTTGGTCCATTGAAGGAAACTCTTTCCTTCATATTTTATTTTTAATTTCTCTTATGTGAAGATTCATGGTAGAGTTCTTCATTGGATCGAGTTGTCGCTGAGAAGATCCATAGTTCACAAGGGTCTGCTTCATCTTCTCTCGATAGGCAGCTTCCTTTTGTTTCTTGGCGGAAGCTGTCGCAGCTTTGGATGCAACAGCAACCTGTTCAAGCTGCTGTACCTTTTCTAGCTCATCGGCCATTCTAGGCACCGACCAGAGCAATACCTCATCAATGTCATATACTTTCTTCTAGAGGAGACCAGAGAGTCGTAGAATCTCTCCATCCAGGGAGGTATCTGGTCGGCCCTTTTTTGTGAATGGCCTCCTCTCCTCCTAAGCAGCTTCATCTTTTGGGTTTAGTTTTCTTTTGCCTTTATCAAGTATGTTTGACTCAGAGGAGATTGATCCTATGGCCTCACCAGTTGGTTTATCGGCCGGTTGTTCATCTAAGGAAAAAACCTCAATAATGACCGGGCATTCGGAGACAGTTTCATCTTAAGAGTTAACTTTGGCATCTACTGCCCCCTCTGATTGACCAACCATTTAGGAAAGTTCGTTGTAGATTTCCTCAGAAATCACAGGATTGCTGGAGAGGTCTTCAACAGCCAAAGTCTGAGAAGGGGACTTAGGTTCCATGGAGATATATATTGTTTCTTGAATGGGATCTTTGATGGCAACCTCGGCTGTAGTCCCAACAGGGGACTTATTCCCAGAGGGGGACTCTTGGGTCCCAGTAGGAGACCTAGGCTCTATAGAGGTGGGGGATGTATGTTGTTGTGTTTTATCCATGGAAGCCTCTGCAGCTTCAGAAGAGGAGGAGCTTGATGGTTGAAAGTAAGTTTACAAGAACTCATCCCATTCATTATCCAAGTTGGATATGAAAGGAGTGGGCTCTTGAGAGTGCTCCTTCTCTCCTTCATCTGGAGGGCTTAACCCCTAGGCTGTACCTTCTCCACTTTTTGGTAGCATTAGGGGAAACTGAGGACACTTGGCAAGGATCAGGATGATAGGGGTTACAGATAATGGGTGGGCGGGGCTACAGGTCCATGATGGTAGCATCTTTTTTTTTGAACCTGCAGTCTTAGGGTAGACAGTTCTGCTTCAAGGGAGCTACCCTGGCTTGTAAGGAGGTGATGATATCCTTCAATTCATGTGTGGTGGGGCCCTCCTCCATCAGAGTGGAATCATGGGGCGATGGGGTATTGAGCTAGCTCTGCACCTGCATCACCAGATATGGTTCTTGGCACCTGGATTCCTCTCATTGAATATGACCTCAAAGAAGGCATCTGTAATGGGAGTTGCCACAGAGAAGGTCCTATTGACTGTACCACTGGCATGATGAAGCTGATAAGGTTCACCAGTAGTGGCAGCCTCTTCTGTATTGACCCCTTAAAAACACATAGGGTCAACCTCTGTGTTGGTAGGCTCTGGATCAGGGAACCTTGCCTGCAGCTCTGTCACCACTCTTAGTAGAGTTCGTGCGGTGGGGGAAAGTGGATTATTTAGAGCAGCTGAGAAACTTCCTTGAGCTTGCGTGAATGTATGGGTAGGGGCAGTGATAAGGTAGTGACACCTATGGACCTGGGAGATAGTCCTTGTTCTAGGGGAGTTTCCTCAAACGAATCAAACTCCATTGTGGTGAACTCCCTTTGGATATTCTCAGGGATGTTTCGTGACATACACTAAGGGCTTTCAGGGTGGTAAGGGGCACCCACTGAATGTAGAGGAAGATCCAATGGTGAGACAACAGGTGTGGCTTGCACCTTAGGCAGAACTGGCACCCTACCAGTTTCTTTGGCCTTTTTACTTTTAGGAGTAGATGAAGGGGCTTGAACAACTTTAGCGAGTTGTTCAAGGGTTCGTTTGCGCTTGTAAGTGATTTTTATTGGATGAGGGATATAATGGGAAGGTGTGGGATCAGTATCTGTTGGGTTTACAGAACTGTCACCTTCATGAGCAGAAGGCTCCATAGATGGAAGAAGAGGAGTGAATATCCCAGATAACTGGACACTCTTCTTCTTGATTTGCACAAAAACCGTGGTAGTAACCAAGGGGACTGGATTTGTATTCTCAGATTTTGAGAGAGTATAGCCCATCTCACTATTGAAAATGTGTTGCGAAAACCTGGGATACATGCAGAATTTCTTTGGGGACGAAATATTGTCCACCAAATTATTGAAGATGAAAGCAGAAAAGTTAAAGGGTTGGCTGGAATCAATCCATGAATAGATGAGGCTAAGCCTGAGGGAATTTGATCCCATCCCCTGTTTTATCCGATAGGGAATGTTGAAAAACATGTATTATATACTTTTATTTATAGGACACTCTACCCTTCAAATAAGTAGTTGAAGGGAGAGGACCTTCGTATCCCATTGACCGAAAGGTCACTGCTACCTCATCCATAGTGAACGAGACCCTTATAATGGCATCTGAGTTGAAGATACCAACATATGGTCTCCACTGAAATGGAAATTAGATGAGCATAAATGGTTGTGAGCAGGTTTGAATGAAATTAGAGCATCAATGGTTGTGACCAAGGGGTGAAAAGTGAGAGAGAAAAAAATAACCGTTCCTTTGAAGAAATGAGATAATCAGAGCAAAATCAGCATCATTTACCACTAATAACTCCGCAACAAGGTTGTGAGCAGGTTTGAATGAAAGTAGAGCAATGTGAGATTCTTAGGGTTGTGATTGAGAAACAACTGACGATTTGAGAGAGAAGGTTGAGAATTCGAATGGACGGGATACCTTTTATACCTTTGGATATCATCATTTAATATAGACACATTAAATATTTGAGATCCGGGATGTTAGTAAGGAAAGGTCTTCTGAGAAAGCTGTTTCACAAAGGAATCACTTCCTTCGGAAGAAGGGGTATTTCTAGGACAAGCTTCAGAGAAATTTCTTTCGGAAGGAATTTAAACAATTTAGGACTAAAGGTACCTTTTGAAAAGACGTGTGCTTCCGATGGATCTTTGAAGGTTTCAGAAGATACCTTTAAATAAACATCGGAAGATACTTCTTTAAAAGGTTCAGAGTTTGATACAAAAATGAAAAGATTTTTGTACTTCGGAAGACATTTTCCTCTGAGTAATCTTGACTACTTATGTGATCATCATTCTTTAGTACTCAGAAGATGAAGCTTCCGAAGGAAAAAAATGTATTGGAAGATAAATACTTCTAATAAGAATTGATTTCTTCTAAAGTGTTACTTCTTTCGACACAAGGTTTAAATAAGGCTTCCAAAGACTTAAAGTTTCTTCTGAGGAGTAATTATCATCAGAAGATAGTTCAACTTTTTCTTCCGAGGACTTATTTAGATCTTTTTAGAAATTTTACTTATTCAAAATTTTTCATACTAATGACAGTTGTTAAATATTTGAAACGTCCTTCATCAAAGGCTTTGGTGAAGAGATCAGCAAGATTATGTTCGATATCAACTTTGACTAAGTGAATGAGATTCTTCTCTACACAATCTATGATGAAATGATATCTAATGTCAATGTGCTTGGTCTTTGAGTGTTTGACTGGATTTTTGGTGATGGAGATTGCACTGGAGTTGTCTATTTGTATAGGAGTATTGAATAATTCAACTCCATAATCTTTCATTTGGTTCTGGATCCTCATAACTTGAGCACAACAGCTAGAAGTAGCAATGTATTCTGCTTCAGCAGTTGAAGTTGAAACAATTCTGAATCCAAGAAACTGACAACCTCCAGATGTGGACTTCTTACTGATGTTGCAACCTCTATAATCACTGTCAGTGTATGCCACAAACTGAAAGTCTGTATTTCTAGGATACCATAATCCGAGGCCTGGTGCTCCTTTCAGATATCTGAAAATTCTTTTCATAGCAAGAATATGAGAACTCTTTGGATTTTCCTGAACTCTAGTACATTGACAAGTTACAAACATGATAATAGGCCGGCTTGCTGTGAGATACATTAAGGAACCAATCATAGCTCTGTACTGGTGTTGATCAACATCCTTCCCCTCAATATCGGGGATTAAGGAAGTTGTCTTAGACATTGGTGTTCCAAGAGCCTTGCTATCCGCAAACTTGAATTTGTCAAGAATATCCTTGACATACTTGGATTGATTAATGGATATCCCTGTAGGAGTTTGCTTTACTTGTAGTCCAAGAAAGAAAGTAAGCTCACCCATTGAACTCATTTCAAATTTGGACTTCATCAGTGCTTCAAATTCCTTGCAGAGAGATTCATTAGTTGATCCAAAGATAATGTCATCAACATAAATTTGAACAAGTATGATATGTTTACTAGAATTCTTAAAGAATATAGTCTTATCAATAGTTACTCTCTTGAAATTGTTTGTCAATAGGAATGATGATAAAGTTTCATACAATTTTCAGGGAACTTGGGATCCTCAAATCCAGGTGGTTGACAAACATATACTTTCTCATAATTTTCCCATACAGGAAGACATTCTTGACATCCATCTGAAACACTCTGAAGTTTTTGGCAACTTTGAATGCTAAGAATATTCTGATAGCTTCAATTCTGGAAAGTAGTGCAAAAATTTCATTATAATTGATTCCTTCCTCTTGCTGTACAACAAGTCTGGCTTTGTTCTTTATGACAACACCTTTGTTATCCTTCTTCTTCCTAAAGACCCATTTGGTTCCAATGACATACTTTTCTTTAGGAAAAGGACAAGTCTTCCATACTTCTTTCCTCTCAAACTGTAGAAGTTCCTCTTGCATTGCATTTACCCAGCTACAATCTTTCAATGCTTCAACAACTTTCTTTGGTTCTATCTGAGATAGAAAGCAAGAGAACAAACAAATGTTTGATTCATGCAGGGAACTTCTGGTTTTTACTCCTTCTACATTGCTAATGATGTTATCAGCTAGATGGGTGTTATGGATACAAATTCTTGGAATGACATCCAGCTAAGTGTTCAAATCCAGATTGCTTGTGTCAAGATTTTGGAGTACAATCTCAAGTTGTATTTCTAGCAACTCTTGAACTCGATGAGATTGAATTGATGTGGGTTGATCCTCTCTAGTATGAGAGTTTCATATGGTTTTGGTTTCTTCAGAAAGGCTGCCAACTTCATCCTGATTTAGTGGAGCAGACATAGTTTCACTTGGAGGAGTGGCCTGAGATGAAATTATGGTAAAAAACTGTGAGACTACTTGTTGAGTTGGCATGGATTCTACCAAAGGTTGTCTTGAAGCTATTGGCATCTCAACACGATAATCATCTTTCCTTCTGAGCTCATTTGAGGCTGAAACATTTGTCTGAGGTCCTGCGGCATACTTTTTTGAAATATTAAAAGCGGATGTGAATTCATAAAGATCATATATACAATCAGGACCAATCCCAGATTTATTGATAGTATGTTCATTAAACTGAACATTTCTAGACTCTTCAATAATCCTGAAGCTTTTGATGTATACTCTATATGCCTTGGCATTAGTAGAGTATCCAACAAAGAAGCACTTTGCTGATTTTTTAGCAAACTTGGCCAAGTGACTTTGGTATTTAAGATGGTGCATTGACATCCAAATGGTTTAAGAAATCCAGTAAATGGTTTTCTTTTATGCCAAATCTCATAAGGAGTCATACCATGTGTCTTAACTACCAATATCCTGTTTTGAACATAACATGCGGTATTTACTGCTTCTGCCCAAAATGTTATTGGTAGTTTGGCATCAGATAACAATGTTCTAGCAGCCTCAATTAGTGTCCTATTCCTTCTCTCAGGGACACCATTTTGTTGTGGAGTCCTAGGGGCACTATATTGTCTAGTAATACCTTTGGATTCACAAAAGGAGTTTAAAGTATGATTCTTAAATTCTGTTCCCTGGTCAGACCTAATGATTTTTACATTGTGGTCACTTTCATTCTCAACTCTAAGAATGAATGACTACAAGATTTCAGCAGTCTTGTCCTTAGTACTCAAAAAGAATACCTAAGTGTATCTTGAGAAGTCATGAGTGACCACCAAACAATACGACTTTCTTCCTTAACTTTTCACACTTGTAGGGCCAAAAATGTCCATATGAAGTTAATATAGGACTTTTGTAATCGAATTAATTTCTTTGACATGATAAGAGGATTTTTGTTGCTTTCCCTTTAGGCATGCAACACATTTTTCTACACAAATTAATTCTTTTGTTGGTAAACCGGTGACCAAATTATTTACTACAACTTTATTCATATTTTAAGGTTTACATAACAAAGTCTTCTATGCCAAAGAGATGATTCATCAAGTGAATCTTTTGAGATAAAGTAGCTTATATTGCTTAGTGGTGAAGCTGTGCTCATGTCAAGCATATACATGTTGTTCCTTCTGGGAGCTCTGAGCAGAATTTAATCATTTGGAACAAAAAAACCTTGTTTTAATGCAATACATTCATGCTTAGTGAACAACATTTTATGTTTCTGATCGCAAACATGTGAGACACTCAGCAAATTGTAGTTTAGCTCTTTGACAAAATGAACATCTTCAAAGCTTACTTTACCATTTGTGATTGTACCCCTACCAGTGATATATCCACCTACTGGATCAGTTCCAAAAGCAACAGACCATCCAAAAAATGGTTCATATTTGTGCAAGTGGGTCTTGTTGCCTGTCATGTGCCTGGAGTAGCCACTGTCCACTATTCACATATTTCTCTTGGAGTCTGGTTGCTTCTGAACATATAAAAGAGTGAATTAGTTCCTGAAGGGAATCTAAGCCAAAGTGGTCTTGGGTTTTCCATCCGCATCATTGTATGTAAAACTCTTGGATATCATATTTGGTGGCGTAGATGATAAATTGACTGATGAAGTTGATGATTGTGGTGATTCTTTTCTTCTCCATACTTTGTGAGTCTTTTGAGTTGAACGAGGAATTTTCTTTTCTTGCTTCTGGGTATGAAAAAATGGTTTGGTTTTCTTATGGGAAGCATTTCCTGATGTTTCTTCTGAAGGTTTGGACTTGGATTGGAATGATGGACTTTTGTCAACTTTTCTTCTTCATAAATAAAAAGATTGCTTGTTTCCCTTCTTATCAGAAGCAATTTTGAGTTTTTCTTCCGATGACCCGTTTACTTCGAAAGGTTTCTAGTTGTTACTTCTTCTCTTGTCAGAAGATGTGGAATCTTCTGAAAACTTCTTTTGCTGCTTAGTTGACTTGCTTCTTTCGGAACTAGATCGTTGGCCTTCTGAAGAATAAGATGTACTGCTCCATATTAGTTTGACACTTTCTTTTTTTATAGGACGATAGTTTCTTCTGTTTCTAGGGTTAAAGAAGCAATATGCTGCATAGTGATCAGTTTCTCTATAGACTAAACAGATGGTTTGATTTCTTGAAGATTTTAGGGAGTTCTTCTTTGATGATGAGTCTGACCCATGAGTTTCTTCTATAGACAACTTGGATTTTGACTTTAAAGTACCAACGTGCATGTGTTGGAGTGATTTGCTTGATTTCTTGGTTGATTTTTACATACATTTTTGTTTTTAGATTTTTCCGTATGTGACTTGTCAGATGGACACGTTACATATTCACTTAAGGATGTGCTTTCCGTTTGTACATATTTAGCTTTGAAAAAAGTTGATTTGTTTTTCATGTTCCTTTTCTTTTGTTTTGAAAAAGATTTTCATTTTTCAAAAGAAACAGTTTTCTCATCCTTAGATGTGCTATTATATTGAGTGGGGCAAACATCAGTTGACTCATCTTCTTTTGCAATCTTATGTATGTCCAGAACTTCATCATGCATAAGACTTGTGTTTGGTTTGCACTGAACCTCCACATTTGGAGTATATGCAGATGGAGTTTCCACTTGATTATATTCTACCCCAGCGCCCTTCTTTTTCACCAAGGCAGGTATCTCAGTCATTTTAAGAAGTTTTTCAAACTTCTCTCCTTAGCTGAGAAATCTGTCTTTATAGGATTCAGCCAATACAAGTTCTGTCTTAGTAGTTGTTTGTCTTTATAAAAAATTGTATATTTGACATTGTTTTCTAGTGTCTTCATGTTTAAGACTTGAGATTTTCTTTTCTAATTCTTCAATATTTTCTTTATAATCTCTTTCAGCTTCATAAAATTATGCTTTGACAACTTATATTGCCTCAAGTTCCTCACATACTTGAGCATTAAAACGTTTATAAGCATTCAATTTTTCAAGACATTTAGAGGTACACATATCATCTATTACCTTGAAGGTAGAAGTGGAGTCATTTTCCATGAGTGCATTGTTTGAGGTAGATGCTTCTTCAGCTTGAATGCTCCAGTCAGAGAAGTCATAATGTTCGGCAATATTTTCATTGTTGGAATAGTTTGTTGCTTTCGATGATTGGTTGTTTGGTTGACTTGAAGTTGATGGCTGAGATTTTGGAGACTTGCATTCTCTTGAAAAATGGCCCAATTGCTGACAGTTGTAGCATTTGAGCTTGGATTTATGTAAACCAAATCCGGTCTTCATGTTGTGCTTCTTGAAATACCTTCCAGTTCTATTATAAAAATACTTTGCACTATTGGAGATCATGGCTATCTGGTAATTGATGTCCATTTCTTCTAAATCATCAGTAGGGATGCCATATAGATCTTGATGACACAGTTGAAAGTAGTTAGATTCTTCATCAAAAAATACTCTTTGACCAGGGTGAGTAATGGAACTGTGTTTAAGAATGGATTTACATGGGGTGGGCATGTTGTAGGTGTTTCAGGGTAGGTAATGATTGGTGTGGATTTTGAGTGGTATATGGGCTGATAATTCTGAAATGGTGATTTGTGAATGTGTGCATATAAGGCTGCTGATCCTAGGGGTACATAAACTATTTTGGTTCTTGAGCATTAATCTCCATTTGATATGCACTCAGTATAATAAAGAGTTCTCACAGCTTCAGTGTTCTAAGGTTTTTGTTCTTCGGATGGTGACTGAGTAGATGTTCCATGCATGTAGAAGAGACCTCACGAATTTTATTATTATACCCTGGTTTTCCAGTTTTACACCTGCAACAGTTAATTCATCAATAAGTTGTACATACCTCAGATACTGAGAGGTCATCTTTTCATTGTTCTCTTGACATAAATTTTTGAACTTCTGCTTGAGCATGTCTTTCTTGTTTTCTTTCACATCATCTAATCCTTTATACATATGTTGTAAGGAGTTCTACAACTCTTTAGCAGATTTACATTTCTTGAATGCATTTATGATGGAGTTAGGAATAGACATTTGAATTAACCAGAGTGCTTTAGAGTCAATTTCCATCTTCTTGTAATCTTCATCTGAATAGAGAGATGGATCTTTTGGCACAGCTGATCCACCAGCTGCAACAACAGCAACACTTGGAATAAAGGGTCTTTCAAGAACTGACTTCCACAGTTTGAAGTTTGGTTCCTAAAGAATCCTTCCATCCGAACCTTCCATGTGTCATAGTCGTCTGGAATAAACATGGGAGGTTTGTTGAGAGTGTCATTTTCAGTATCGTGCTTACTAATGGTAGGCATTTGAGCAAGACGTAAAGTTTTAGAGCTGCGAATAGTAGAAGACGAACAACTAGTAACTTACGATTGGTTAGTTGCTTAAGTTAAAAAGCCGTAGCTCTGATACCACTTTTTGGATCGGGCCCTGCAACTTGCACAACACTTACACAACTTAACTTTTACTGAATTGATAGATGCGGAACCTCTATCAATTCTGATCACACATATGCTTACAAAATAGAACTGAAAATACAAGAAATAATTCAAGGTTAAAGTATATCTCATTCAAATGTAAAGCATACAAGACTCTTCGCTCAAGCACACTTTGCTAAGTTACAAATGAACATATTTATACCAAACCATATTAATTACAATCAATACAAATAACTTTGTTGACTTTTACATTAAATGCCTACTGTAACATCTGTGCCGGAATCGTTACCGGAACATTAAGTTGCACAGTAACGTGAACAGTAACTCAAGTACGAACTATGTAAACTAGGTTGATGCAATGGACACTTTATGCTAAACACAAACTATAATACTATGTTTCTGAAATTCTGATTTAAACCTTATGGTTTAAACAGTCAGAAACACATCAGACAACAATGAACAGGTACATACAGGCTTGATTTGATATCATTAGGTACAAACGTATGTGAGGATAAACAGAACAAAACCATAACAGTTGTTGTTACAGAATGCTAAATCAACGAATTATTCGTATAGGTGACGATCTGTACGAATAAATCTGAGGGTTTAACAATCTGAAATGATGACTAAAAAGTATCAAACAAAATCAGAAAGTGAAACGTACGATCGTGTTCGTACAGTTAGCGCTCTGTACGAAAACATGCGTAAGTGACGTTTTCTGTCGAAACGAAAACGAAGACGATTCGAACGATAATAAATTTAAGGAAATATAATATTTAACCTATTTACTAGAAATAACCAACTTCCAAACATTTAAACTAAAGTCATTTTATATTAAGTTACGTAAAAATACGCATGATGTGCCGGAAACGCAACGGAGACAAAAATCGAGCAACCGAAACTAACCCGAATACCCTCGGGGTATTTATACCCCAAATGAGTGCAATTAATTCATTTTTCATGGTTTCTCTTTCTAAACCCTCTCTCCCGTCCATCTCTCTCTCTAACATTTCCACCTTCAAAGCTTCATAAATCACTCTTTTGAGGATGAAATTTCGAGTTTTTGGTGTCCACGCGTAGCTAGCAATGAGCTCTACAAGAAAGTACAACGGATCTGAGAAGTTACCCGGCCAAAATTTAGGTATGAAGCTTGAAACATCACTGAAATTAGGGTTTTCTATGTGTTGTTCAACCCACTCATGTAAAACCGGCTAGAAACCTATTTCCCCTTAATACTATGTTCTTGTGTAACCTCTAGCTCGTAACCTGACCATAGAACAACCGACAAGCTTCCAGGTTTGATGAAGAAGATGATGTAGACCAAACCAGGGTTCGCCTAGTGTTGGCCAAACTTGCGACCATTACTGCATGAGTCACGAACCTCACGACCTAACAGCTGCGGGCCGAACCCAGGGTTCTTGGCCGAACCTTGTTGCACCCACACTCCAGACGAAACCTGCTGGAGCCGAACCTTTACAGCGAACCTCCTGCCTTCAGCGAACCTTCGGCCTCGTGAGCGAACCACAGCCGAACCTTAAGCAGTATTGTCCATTTGTCCTAGCCGAACTTTACCCTAGGAACGAACCTGTGCAAGCTAACCCCATTGACCGAACCTTGGTCGAACCCTTGGACTCCAGCCGAGCCATTTTTGCAGCAGCCGAACCCTACTTCCCTTAGGCACCCAACCTACTGGAACGAACCCTTAGGTTCGGTTGGGTTTTCAATGTACCGATCCTTAGTCAACTAATCAATAGGTTCGCTGCATTACTGGGAACCGGACCCATCGTTTATTTCTATCAATTAACTCACACTTTTGGGCTTAAGACACTCATTAGGCTTAGCCCACATAGACTCCTACGGCCCATTTCAATTAATTCCGCCCAACATTTTCTCCCAGCACATCGATCCAGTACATGGCCAACTGTTTTGGACGTTATGTGTGATATTAGGCCCACGGATTTATTAATTTGGCCGAACACTTTTGTTCGGCCCACAGTTCACAAATACGGCCCAAAAGTTTGGCCCACATATAACCAATTGGCCTACACATCTCACAAGGCTTATACGGTATAGATGATCTTTTTGAGGCTCAAGAATAAACAGCTAACCTATTCGGCCCAATAACCTACATTTGATCCATAACATGAATTGGGCCATGATTTTGAATCATTTACTAAATATCCGGCCCAGTAAACCATTCGGCCCATGAGGTGGGTTTGTCCCTTCAAATCTAGGGTGTGGTAGGACGGAATAAGTGGCAAATGGTTTAAAGTGGAAGATTAACGATACTATAATGACACAAGTTTAGGTTACAAAGTGTTAAGGATTATCAATCTTTAACATAAAAACCTAAGTTCTAAGACATTAAATCAAATTGTACTTAACTCAAATAACCAAGTTTACTAATCTTAATTTAGTTGGATTAAGTGTTATCAACACTCATAATTCGTACCCTGGGGCTTAATGAAGAACCAAGACCGAGACCCACCAGTGTTAGCCAACTTTAGGGCTAACACATACAGGCGCACAAATCTCTACGACTTCCACTTGTGAATGACAATAACAAGAAAATTAATACAGGATCGTGAATACAACAACAAACACTACACGAGCGCGTGCATTCTAGATTTAGCTAAGTCAACCACTTTAACAACCAAGTGAGTTCATTTGTCCCTTTTCAAACATATTTGTTTTACTTCGGGACTGAGAAGCATGTATACATTTTAAACAAATATTGAAATGTTTTAAATAAACGCTTTTACATTTATTCGTGATGCTTATACTTTATGCTTGACACTTATGACTTTATGCTTATACCTAAACTTTATGCTTGATACTTATGCTATGAAACTTTAGGCTTAAACTTTACACTCGATGATTGTGCTACAAACTTTACTCTTAAACTTTAGGCTAAATGCTTATGCTAAAAGCTAAGTGCTTAGACTACACGTTTAATGTTTACATTATAAACTCGATGCTTAAACTACTTACTAGATGCTAAGGCTTTGAAACACTTACACAAAAAGCTAATACTTGATACACTTGTTTCGAAAACCAAAACTATAAATGTTTATTTTAAATACTAATACTTTATGTAATTACATTTAAAAGGTAAGATTTTACACTTTTAAAACTAGATGATAATTTGTTTACACTTACACTTATTTGCTTAAACTTAAACTTATAAACTTAAACTTAGAAAGACTTGATATACTTGGAATGCTTGAAACATGTGAATGCTTGATATACTTGATATGCTTGGAAGACGTGAATGCTTGGTATACTTGGAAGACTTAAAACACTTGAATGCTTGATATACTTGATATGCTTGGAAAACGTGAATGCTTGATATACTTGAAATGCTCAGACAACAGACTGATTGACCGCCGCATATCGACATTGGTCAAGCCCCACTAGTCATCAGTGAAACTATGTGAATGCTTTAAACTTGTATGCTTAAGCTGTAGGACATCGTAAGACAGACTGTTGGCCGCTGAGTCTTGACATGGGTCAAGCCACACTAGTCATCAGTGTTCTTCTTTGTCGGACATCGTAAGACCGACTGCTGGCCGCCGAGTCTTGACATTGGTCAAGCCACACTAGTCATCAGTGCTCTTCGCTGTCAGAGTCATGTAAGACAGACTGATTGGCCGCCGAGTCTTGACAGTGGTCAAGCCACACTAGTCATCAGTGCTCTTCGCTGTCAGAGTCATGTAAGACAGACTGATTGGCCGCCGAGTCTTGACAGTGGTCAAGCCACACTAGTCATTCAGTGTTCTTTTTGATTCTTCCATGGTTATGACAAGTGACTAGAATGATTTGGGTTATCTAGCTGACTTCGTGTCAGCTTGAGGGTTCTCTATCATAACACGTCACGAGTTATACTTAGGACCGTTATGGATGGATACTGAACTCTTTAGGGTGTTCAGCTGTCCATAATGGTGCCTCATAAACTTGATACTCAGATGTTACTTTGTGCGTGTTGAAGGGGAGGTAAGACGCTTAATTATCATTAACAACAATGTCCTATGTGACTTAGTATGTGGTGGGACGGCGTCTGGGGGGGTTGTAGGCTCGACTCAGGGGTATGCCCTATATATAAGCATACCAAGTTGGATGATACTGGTGGTGTTAATGAGATTAAGATTGTTACCTTCGGGATTCGTGAACACTTTTGGGTTGATATCACAAACACACAAACATACTGCTTGAATCTATGTTGGAATTGAATGGTAGGTAAAATGCTTAATTATTATTAACAACAATGTCCTATGTGACTTAGTATGTGGTGGGACGGCGTCTGGGTGGGTTGTAGGCTCGACTCAGGGGTATGCCCTATATATAAGCATACCGAGTTGGATGATACATGTGTTGCTAATAAGGTTAAGGTTTTACCGAGAAAGTTTGCAAAACTATTTTTCAAATGCTAAAACTATATGAACTCACCAACCATTGTGTTGACTTTGTTTTCTTACATGTTTTCTCAGGTGACGTACATGATTAAGCTAAGGCTAAGGGATGCATACTAGGATGCCCAGTTAGAAGACCTAGTACATTTTGAAAAGCACAGATTTTGATGAACGCTATAGAGCTATTTTGGTATCTTGTCTTGATGCAAGATAGAAAACACTTGATGTTTTTGATAGGGTTACTTAGTTAAATTACTTAACAGTGATACTGTAATCTAACTTTGTAATCTTAGTTTGAAGCTTATTGTGCTTTAGTTATTCTTAACATTGATGCTATGTAAACAATCTGATCATCACGATTATCACCCCCGATATCGCACCCCGGGAACCTTCTGCCCGACGGGGACTCCGATCCAACCCCACCGGCTCGGGGTGTGACAGATTGGTATGAGAGCTCAAGGTTATAGAGAATAATAGGTCATTTACTTAAACAATTTGGCCTAGACTACAACTTAGGGACCCTCATATAGAGAACTTAGGGTTTAAGCTTGCATTGTGTCTTTACATTCAGTCTTTATGCTAACCGATGTTCTTTCGGGTAGAAGCAGAATGTCACCAAGAAGACAACCACCTCCTCCACCACGAGAGGGAGACCCAGCGGTTGATGCACTCGAAACTCTGATCGCTGGATAGTTGATGACGATTCTCCCTGGAATCATCACTCAAGTCATGAACGGTGACGAGAACACTCGATGCTACCCGAAGCAGTTACGGGAACTAAAGGAGTTGTACAAGGAGAGACAAGCAAGAAGCGAAAGCGGTGTCGTCCTAAGAAATCAAGAGACCCTGTAATCTACACTGAGGCCTGATGTGTGCAAAGTAGTTCAATTAAAATTTAACAAAAATCAAAACTAACCTAGACACTAAGTAATACTCTAGACTCCCTAAACTAAACTACTAACAGGCAAGTGAACCTATCGAGAAATAGTACAAAAAAGCAAGTCTGGATATCGAACCCACAGACTCCTATAGAAAGTGCAAAATAAAATCAAGGACTTATCTACACAAAAGACTTGAATTAAAATGATTGTTTTAAAAGGGGGGTTTTATAATTAACTAATTAAATTGAAACTAATAAGATTCTGAAAACAAATCAAAGCTCAAATGAGAAAGTTCAACTAGAATTTAATAATGATGAAAAGACTACCTAGGGTTTACTTTATACATGTTTGAAATGTTTAGATTGATCATGGAACTTATTATGGAACCGGGATCTTTGAATACTAACTCATTAACAGATTAAAGATTCTTTAACCCTTTTTAAAGATTTCAACTAAAATGCCTACAAGTATTTTAAGCACCAGTTTATGTTAATTACTCTCACAAGTTAACCAACCCATTAATGGTATGTCCTAAAAACCATCTTCCTCACGGAAATGATAGTTTCAATACATCAAATGTAAGGACAATAAGGAAATTCATCTTGGACTTAACATACAAGACCATGTTTTTTTTAACCTAATCTTAGTCTTTTCACAAAGACTTTAACTAGTTTTCAAACATGCAAGACATGCTAACAAATCCTCACCTCACGGCTGTTGAATTTGGTTAAACATTTAAATCATTTGTGACCTAATTATTGCTCCTATGAATTACTACGTCTAGTAACGCATCCACAAATCATAAACACAAAGTAAATGACCTAACACATGCTCATTACACGAAAGACATTCGCCAAAGCATATGAGGAAACAACAACTCAATCACAAACATCATAAACATTCATCCATATCCAAGAATTCAAACCAAATCGTTAAACCATTAAAAATCCAAACTTGTTCCACAATCAATCGTTATCAATATCAAACATGCATATTCATAAAACCCTAGGTGGTCTAGAATGTTTAGCCACGACTCATACTAGATAAACAGTAGCAATCAATGTTAAAACACATCTCAAACATCAGTAAAAGGAGAATAACAAAAAAGAAAGAAGAACCGATCACGTTACACCCTTCGGATGACTCGCTTAGGGCTTCCCGATGATCAAACTCGACTCCAATCTTGAATCTTTGCTTCTAGTCGCCTCCCCAGTCGTCTCTGATCGTCCAAAAATAGAATATTCTCGCCTCCAGCCATTTCAAAAACATAAAAGTCGAAATTCTGAAAAACTAACCCTGTCGCGCTACGCGACAGGCCTCCAAGAACACTTCGCGCTACGCGACAGCCCTCACTACCCGACAAATTAGTCGGGTCAAACCCGCAATCATTGAAAGGGCAAAACAGACATTTTCTACCTGTCGCGCTACGCGACAGGGTTTCAAGTTGTTGTCGCGATACGCGACAAGGTATTTTTCCACAATTTATCTTCTTGTGTCTTGGATTTGTTCTCGACCAACCGGGAGCTCTATTTCTTGATCTTTTGTGCCAAAATAGCATGTTTATTACCTGCAAGAAACAATTTGTGGATTTGTGAAGAACCAGCATCAATCGACTCTAAAACTGACTAAAACTGTACACAAATTAATTAAAAACAAATAGAAAAACAGATGTGTTTTGCAACACATCAAGGCCATTCCTCTTCGCCAAATGGCCGTTGCTTCCAAATCAGAGGGTCGTAAGCGCTATGCCGGAAAAGCCCCTCTTTGCACTAACTGCCACCATCACCACTGTGTTACAACCTCATGCAGGCAGTGCACTCGTTGTGGTAAGATGGGCCATTGGGGTTCTCAATGCAGATCTCATATGGAGTTAATATGCACACCGAAGGATAGCAAGTTTCCTCTATGTGCCACGTGCAATCTTCATCACGCTAAGAACAAATAGTGCAAACATTGTCTGAATTGCGGAAAGAAGGGACATTGGAGTCGTGATTGTAATAATCCCCCGACTCATAATCAGAACCCTGGAAACACTACATATCCCCTTCCTTGACACAGGAAGGATTGCTATGTGTGTGGAATGTCCGAACACATCGCACGAGATTGCCCCGTCATGGTATCTTCAGCAAATCCTGCACATTCTGAGGAAATGATTACTTTACCAACTTTTGATGCAAGTTTGGGATGGTATGACCCCACGGGTATGCAAATTCCATCATGTTACGTTAAATCATTTATTGGTATGCTAATTTGGGATGCATATTCTGTTGTGATTTAGAAACAATAAATCTAAGGTAACTGTAAACAAACTCGGTACCGCTAAGATATTCAGAATAGTAACCTAATAAATCCTTAGATCAAATAAGAGTTAAATGATCAAATAAAGATGGGGTAATTCTTGATTATAGCTTAACTACTATAATTAGGGAGAGGACCTTATCTAATTAGAACACTAAAAGCAGTAGAAAGTCAAATGCTAAGACTAGCGTGTGAGCTGTCACTTTCCGCCTAGACCTCATAGAACTCGAATTATTTAATTTGGAGAACTTTGGTTCTAGGATGTTAATAAAGGATGAATGTTAGAGCTGTGATGGATCATAGTTAAGCTACATAAGTAGGCCGGGGGAAATCATTTGCGGATATAAGGCAAATACATGCTAAAGATGGGTACTGGTATGTGATATGCTTTAAACCATAAGAACTCGTTTCATTTGGATACTAGTATGCACAAGAAACTTAACTTGTTCCCATTAGTATAACCACATAAGTATTCTATAGGACTTAGGAATTCTTGTATTGTGATAGAAGCCATGAAAGAATCCTTGGTCAATGCACATAACATACGTAGGAAACCATAGCTCACATCGAGATTGTGTAACAATTGATGCTCATAGCATCAGTAGTTTTGAACAATAAAGTGTTAGAATCATACAGAGACTTAGCAAGTCATAACAGTAAGACAACTATGAGCAATAAGATTAGCAAAACTCTGAGGTCATACATAAGAATCCCGAACGCGAACCAGAGTTTAATTTGGGAGCGTAGGGACACCACAACAAACAAAGTCTTCCTCACTTGTTACAAAGAAAGTAGTACCCGATAATAACTTTTAAATTTTGGGACGAAATTTCTTTAACAAGGGGAGACTGTAACATATATGCCGGAATCGTTACCAGAACAGTAAGTTGCACAGTAACGTGAAGAGTAACTCAAGTACGAACTATGTAAACTAGGTTGATGCAATGGACACTTTATGCTAAACACAAACTATAATACTATGTTTCTGAAATTCTGATTTAAACCTTATGGTTTAAACAGTCAGAAACACATCAGACAACAATGAACAGGTACACACAGGCTTGATTTGATATCATTAGGTACAAACGTATGTGAGGATAAACAGAACAATACCATAACAGTTGTTGTTACAGAATGCTAAATCAAAGAATTATTCGTATAGGTGACGATCTGTACGAATAAATCTGAGGGTTTAACAATCTGAAATGATGACTGAAAAGTAGCAAACAAAATCAGAAAGTGAAACGTACGATCGTGTTCGTACAGTTAGCGCTCTGTACGAAAACGCGCGTAAGTGACGTTTTCTGACGAAACGAAAACGAAGACGATTCGAACGATATTAAATTTAAGGAAATATAATATTTAAGCTATTTACTAGAAATAACCAACTTCCAAACATTTAAACTAAAGTCATTTTATATTAAGTTACGTAAAAATACGCGTGATGTGCCGGAAACGCAACAGAGACGAAAACCAAGCAACCGAAACGAACCCGAATACCCTCGGGGTATTTATACCCCAAATGAGTGCAATTAATTCATTTTTCATGGTTTCTCTCTCTCTAAACCCTCTCTCCCGTCCATCTCTCTCTCTCTAACATTTCCACCTTCAAAGCTTCATAAATCACTCTTTTGAGGATGAAATTTCGAGTTTTTGGTGTCCACGCGTAGCTAGCAACGAGCTCTACAAGAAAGTACAACGGATCTGAGAAGTTACCCGGCTAAAATTTAGGTATGAAGCTTGAAACATCACTGAAATTAGGGTTTTCTATGTGTTGTTCAACCCACTCATGTAAAACCGGCTAGAAACCTATTTCCCCCTTAACTCTATGCTCTTGTGAAACCTCTAGCTCTTAACCTGACCATAGAACAACCGACAAGTTTCCAGGTTTGATAAAGAAGATGATGGAGACCAAACCAGGGTTCGCCTAGTGTTGGCCGAACCTGCGACCATTACTGCATGAGTCACGAACCTCACGACCTAATAGCTGCGGGCCAAACCCAGGGTTCTTGGCCGAACCTTGTTGGACCCACATACCAGACGAACCCTGCTGGAGCTGAACCTTTACAGCGAACCTCTTGCCTTCAGCGAACCTTCGGCCTCGTGAGCGAACCACAGCCGAACCTTAAGCATATTGTCCATTTGTCCGAGCCGAACTTTACTTTAGGAACGAACCTGTGCAAGCTAACCCCATTGACCGAACCTTGGTCGAACCCTTGGACTCCAGCCGAGCCATTTCTGCAGCAGCCGAACCCTACTTCCCTTAGGCACCGAACCTACTGGAACGAACCCTTAGGTTCGGTTGGGTTTTCAATGTACCGATCCTTAGTCAACTAATCAATAGGTTCGCTGGATTACTGGGAACCGAACCCATCGTTTATTTCTATCAATTAACTCACACTTTTGGGCTTAAGACACTCATTAGGCTTAGCCCACATACACTCCTACGGCCCATTTCAATTAATTCCGCCCAACATTTTCACCCAGCACATCGATCCAGTACATGGCCCACTGTTTTGGACGTTATGTGTGATATTAGGCCCACAGATTTATTAATACGGCCCAACAGTTTGGCCCACTTATAACCAATTGGCCCACACATCTCACAAGGCTTATACGGTATAGATGATCTTTTTGAGGCTCAAGAATAAACAGCTAACCTATTCGGCCCAATAACCTACATTTGATCCATAACATGAATTGGGCCATGATTTTGAATCATTTACTAAATATCCGGCCCAGTAGACCATTCGGCCCATGAGGTGGGTTTGTCCCATCAAATCTAGGGTGTGGTAGGACGGAATAAGTGGCAAATGGTTTAAAGTGGAAGATTAACGATACTATAATGACACAAGTTTAGGTTACAAAGTGTTAAGGATTATCAATCTTTAACATAAAAACCTAAGTTTTAAGACATTAAATCAAATTGAACTTAACTCAAATAACCAAGTTTACTAATCTTTATTTAGTTGGATTAAGTGTTATCAACACTCATAATTCGTACCCTGGGGCCGAATGAAGAACCAAGACCGAGACCCACCAGTGTTAGCCAACTTTAGGGCTAACACATACACGCGCACAAATCTCTACGACTTCCACTTGTGAATGACAATAACAAGAAAATTAATACAGGATCGTGAATACAACAACAAACACTACACGAGCGCGTGCATTCTAGATTTAGCTAAGTCAACCACTTTAACAACCAAGTGAGTTCATTTGTCCCTTTTCAAACATATTTGTTTTACTTCGGGACTGAGAAGCATGTATACATTTTAAACAAATATTGAAATGTTTTAAATAAACGCTTTTACATTTATTCGTGATGCTTATACTTTATGCTTGACACTTATGACTTTATGCTTATACCTAAACTTTATGCTTGATACTTATGCTATGAAACTTTAGGCTTAAACTTTACACTCGATGATTGTGCTACAAACTTTACTCTTAAACTTTAGGCTAAATGCTTATGCTAAAAGCTAAGTGCTTAGACTACACGTTTAATGTTTACATTGTAAACTCGATGCTTAAACTACTTACTAGATGCTAAGGCTTTGAAACACTTACACAAAAAGCTAATACTTGATACACTTGTTTCGAAAACCAAAACTATAAATGTTTATTTTAAATACTAATACTTTATGTAATTACATTTAAAAGGTAAGATTTTAAACTTTTAAAACTAGATGATAATTTGTTTACACTTACACTTATTTGCTTAAACTTAAACTTATAAACTTAAACTTAGAAAGACTTGATATACTTGGAATGCTTGTAACATGTGAATGCTTGATATACTTGATATGCTTGGAAGACGTGAATGCTTGGTATACTTGGAAGACTTAAAACACTTGAATGCTTGATATACTTGATATGCTTGGAAAACGTGAATGGTTGATATACTTGAAATGCTCAGACAACAGACTGATTGACTGCCGCGTATCGACATTGGTCAAGCCCCACTAGTCATCAGTGAAACTATGTGAATGCTTTAAACTTGTATGCTTAAACTATAGGACATCGTAAGACAGACTGTTGGCCGTCGAGTCTTGACATGGGTCAAGCCACACTAGTCATCAGTGTTCTTCTTTGTAGGACATCGTAAGACCGACTGCTGGCCGCCGAGTCTTGACATTGGTCAAGCCACACTAGTCATCAGTGCTCTTCGCTGTCAGAGTCATGTAAGACAGACTGATTGGCCGCCGAGTCTTGACAGTGGTCATGCCACACTAGTCATTCAGTGTTCTTCTTGATTCTTACATGGTTATGACAAGTGACTAGAATGATTTGGGTTATCTAGCTGACTTCGTGTCAGCTTGAGGGTTATCTATCATAACACGTCACGAGTTATACTTAGGACCGTTATGGATGGATACTGAACTCTTTAGGGTGTTCAGCTGTCCATAATGGTGCCTCATAAACTTGATACTCAGATACTACTTTGTGCATGTTGAAGGGTAGGTAAGACGCTTAATTATCATTAACAGCAATGTCCTATGTGACTTAGTATGTGGTGGGACGGCGTCTGGGCGGGTTGTAGGCTCGACTCAGGGGTATGCCCTATATATAAGCATACCAAGTTGGATGATATAGGTGGTGTTAATGAGATTAAGGTTGTTACCTAGGGGATTCGTGAACACTTTTGGGTTGATATCACAAATATACAAACATAATGCTTGAATCTATGTTGGAATTGAATGGTAGGTAAAATGCTTAATTATTATTAACAACAATGTCCTATGTGACTTAGTATGTGGTGGGACGGCGTCTGGGCGGGTTGTAGGCTCGACTCAGGGGTATGCCCAATATATAAGCATACCGAGTTGGATGATACATGTGTTGCTAATAAGGTTAAGGTTTTACCGAGAAAGTTTGCAAAACTATTTTTCAAATACTAAAACTATATGAACTCACCAACCATTGTGTTGACTTTGTTTTCTTACATGTTTTCTCAGGTGACGTACATAATTAAGCTAAGGCTAAAGGATGCATACTAGGATGCCCAGTTAGAAGACCTAGTACATTTCGAAAAGCACATATTTTGATGAACGCTATAGAGCTATTTTGGTATCTTGTCTCGATGCAAGATAGAAAACACTTGATGCTTTTGATAGGGTTACTTAGTTAAATTACTAAACAGTGATACTGTAATCTAACTTTGTAATCTTAGTTTGATGCTTATTGTGCTTTAGTTATTCTTAACATTGATGCTATGTAAACAATCTGATCATCACGATTATCACCCCCGATATCGCACCCCGGGAAACTTCCGTCCGACGGGGACTCCGATCCGACCCCGCCGGCTCGAGGTGTGACACCTACACTACAAAAGGTATTAATGTAAAGTGTCTTCTGCATGTCTGACAAGAGTACTTTGTCGCTGACTATCAAAAGAATGTCTTCTGAGTTGGTCTTTGTGACGGAAAGCCTCTCTGAATCTTTCTTTAAGTGAAACTGACCTTGGCAGAAGAATATATATTCAGATGTTATTGTATTGGAAGCTATTGTTGCTGAGGAGGCTTCAGAAGCTTGAGTCTTTTGTATGGCTTCCGGAAGGAGATAATCAACCTTTGGAAGCATTAGTTCTTCCGAGATTATAAGACTTGTGCAAGAGAGACTTTTGGTGAGCATCAGCCTTAATTGATCGTAAAGTTAATTATACTTTTCAAATTATAATTTTGAAGTGTATCTTTAAACTAATGTAGTATACTAGGCTGTAAACGAACCGAACGAACATTAACTAGCTATTGTTCGTGTTCGTTTGTTTAAATTTTAACTTGTTCATGAACGGTTCACGAACGCTAACTGAACGAAAATTCTTGTTCGTGTCCATTCATTAAAAAATTTAGTTTGTTCACAAACGGTTCACGAACGCTAACGAACACATATTATTTAAACAATAAAAATCAACATTCTTAATCTCAAGCATTGGTAATAATCATTTATAAATACATAAATTAAAATTTTATAGTATTAAACTACAAATAACTTAAATTTTATGGTATTAAACTAAAAATTAAAAATTAAAAATATACAATACATTTAATTAATAAATATAATAAACAAACTTAACCGAACATAAACGAACGTAAACGAACATGTTACCGAACGTTCATGAAAACAAATGAACGAACACAACCTCTGTTCATGTACGTTCATTTAACTAAACGAACTGAATTTCTTGTTCGTGTTCGTTTATTTATTAAACGAACTTCCCGCCGAACAGTTTACGAACTGTTCGCTAAACGTTCGGTTCGTTTACAGCCATAGTACTATGTATGACTCGTTTACATCTTTTTTAACCTATACTATCTTTTAAAGTTAGAATTTTTCGTCAATACAAAAATTAATTTACAAATAATTACGTTTTTTTTTTGTATCTTTTAAGTTTAGCATATAATGAACTAAATCATATCATCTCATATATAGTCAATGAATTACCAAAAAATGATATTAGCTGGACAAGAAAAATTCAAATGAGAACTATTCTATTGAAATGATTCTAAAAACAAACAGATATTATACAATAAATTAACTAATGTAATCATAAATCTGATTTTTCACTATTTTAATTTAATGATATGTTTTCAAAAAAATGCGAATTTTACTTCTTACAATTAGCAAAAAGGGGTAGGAATTTTGATACACCGGTGCACGAATAACAATACTTTTATACTTTTTAACAAGAAATATTTAAAAAAATGTATGATTAAAAGTTATGTGAGTATAATGTAATTGATTTGACTTGATTATCGTGTATAGATAAAGGGGATAGTGTATGAATATTAGGACCCAAAAAATATATTTAATTATTTTAGTCATAAAAAGTTCACGGTTATGTATATAAATTGCCGTTATAAAATATTTATGATAAAATATCAAAAAAATCATGTTGAAAATAATCTTTTTCAAGGTTTAAAAGTTACTTGGAAAAAAATTTATTTTTGTTGACTAAAAGACCACTTGGATATATTATATAATAGTTTAGGTTACAATATGTTTTTATGGTTTTTGTAATATGTTTATAAACTACCACGTTGCATACGATATTATGTCATGAAAACCTAACATTTAAACATGATGATTTAAAAGAATAAGTTTTGGTATATCATTTCGGGTTGTGATTTTAGTTATTTAATTTAATTTAATTTAATTTTTCATTTTATCTCATCTACTTAAATAAATGATCGTTTTCTAATTTTAGTTTAATTTTTCTATTTCCATCCTAACATTTATCTGTTCAAATGATCAAATATGTTCATATATTCTCAATTTGACAAGAAAATAACTGATTAGGTATTTGTATCCTACTAATTTTTCAATTAATTTATCTCTTTACAAGTAAGCTCATTTTACAGCTTAATTGACAAAAAATTATCTCAAAAAATCCATTTTATCATTCTTAAATATTAATTATTAATTCTTATTATTTAATTTTTAAAATTAATCTGTGTAATACACCGTGTATTATACGTAGGGTTGGTAAGTAAAACCTATTTAAAAAAAAAGGACATGTGTGGTTCGAACTACTTAAAAAACAAGTTAGTTTGGGTTGAATCATTTAACAAAAGGTTGACCAATTAACCTCTTAAAGGTTTCAAAATTAATTTTTTTAATTTTTCTTTTTTGAAATATATTTATCTGTTTTTCTTTTGATTATTTACTATAATTTAATTTACCAATTAACAAATTTTTCATTTTTTTCACTAACAAAGATTACTTTAATTTCTTTCTGATATACTAATATTTAGTTATACTAATATTATTTTTTTTGCTTAAATACTATACTAAATATTTGTCACTCATACACACCTACTAAATACATAATTAACCTGTAAATTCATTTGATTAATTAATATCAACAGTTTAAACAAGTCATGTTTGGGTTGACCTAAATTTGTGTTTATCCAAGTAAGGATTTAAAACTTTGATATGAATAATAAATGGGTTTAAGTTTAAGTTGTAAAATTCAACCCACCAAACCACAATGTGCTAACCCACTTACCCTGTAAACTCGACAAGATTGATACTCCTTGTTACACATGAAGTGATTGAAAAGTATATCCTAGCGCAATAAAAGCATGCATTAAAAGTTAGGGTCTAAATGAATTAAGTTAGCTTGTGAAATTTGGAAAGTACATTAATAAACATTTATGAAATCATATATTTTATGTTAAATTTGGAAAGTACAATAGTAAATATATGTGAAATTATAAATTAAAATAAATTAATTGAATAATTATAAGATAACCAAACCGATCTGAGCCAAGCTCGAACTTGAAAAATTTCTAACGATGAGCTTAAGCTTTGATAATAAACTCTTAACAATACGAGCTCAGGCACGACTTGACTTGTTTACACCCGTAAATTTAAAAGTGTTTGATGATTTTTCATTTCTCTTTTTCCAGATGAAATTAATTTGTATCATATATAAGGGAGGCTTCAATTTGTCAATTTTATTATTATATGTAATATTTAATTTTTAGCATACGAAATATTTATAATAAGTATTTACAGATTTATCAATTACATTGTTTTTTGGTTATAGAAGAAGCATACACATTACTTTATTTGTGTCTATTCTTTTATGAATGATTATTTTGTAATATATATTTTTATATAATTTTGTGTTATACA
Source organism: Mikania micrantha (assembly GCA_009363875.1). NCBI lineage: Eukaryota > Viridiplantae > Streptophyta > Magnoliopsida > Asterales > Asteraceae > Mikania > Mikania micrantha. Next base: position 11,440 of record SZYD01001185.1, on the reverse strand, counting down.
CGTATCAATAAGTTAGTATATGATATAATATGTTTTTTCAGTTAAAGAAATTATTAATTTTATAATAGTCTAGCCTAATGGTTACCCCTTTGGCTTCCGTGTGGGAGGTCACGGGTTCAAATCCCTCCAAAGGCGAAATAGGGGTCTTTGGGAGGTCAGGGAGTTTTCCGGTGCGGTTTCCTCCTGGGGTGGTGGTGGGGTCTCAACGGAGGTCATGGTAACTAGACCTTGGTGACGTAGCCGGTAGCCTGGAAATCAGTGGTTCACACGTTGAGATCAAATGGCGTTAAAAAAAAAAGGTATGTTAATTTCTCGATATCACCTAAATCCGTTTAATAATTAATTAAGAAAATATTTAATGTGGATTTCTATATGATGTTGTCGAGATTCCCTTTGTCGACACATTGCCGAGAAGTTGGATCAAATGTATACTTACTGTCCTTCATGATGAAAAAAATATTAAAATTAGGTCCCATCTCAGAACTTAAAAAAAGGAGTCATGCAACCCATTTTAGACTTTTAATTAAATTATTATCCAATACCACAAACGTATTGTAAAAGTTTACAAACTTTATTAAATGGAATAATTGTTTTAAGACTCATCATATGTTTTAAAAATGCATTCCATGCCTCGTCATCGTTTGCATATGTATCGGTGTATTTTGAGTCAAGTCATTCATAGTACCTCTGATTTTGCTCAGTTTCACACTTTTATAGTTTAAGGAAAGCAGTATCATTGGATTGTGTGGTTTCGTTTAATAATAATATTTTACTGTTAATGTCAGTTAATTTTACTTTTGATGCTTTATGTTTACATAATTTTGGGTTTTAGTGTTAATGTCAGTTTCACACTTTATGTTTATGTTTATGTTTAATAATAATTTTGGACAAAAATAGAAATTTACCCTATATTTAAGACTATGGCCATGTTTGGAATTGCTTATTTAACTTCAAAAGGAATTTTTGTTAAAAATGTTTATTAACTTATGAATTTTTAAATGAAGTTTTTAAAAATGTGTTTGGATTAGCTTTCCAAAATGAATTTTTAAAATGACCAAAAAAGACATTTTTTTCTTGACACCATTATAAGGTTATTGGGTTAAGGGTAAACAGTATGGTATATTTGTAATTTTATGTTAATAAGTCATAAGTCATTTTGAAAAGCTAGATTTTTTAGCTTTTAAAAAACACCTTATTATCCTTTTACAAAAAAATCATTTTTAAAAGTACTTTCAAATTTGACAAACAACTTATTAACTTATTGGCATTTTTAATAAATCATGTTTAGATGAAATCCCAAACAAAACCTATATCAATGTTGCCAAAACTAGATTGGACTGGAATTGGTGGTTTAATCGGTCTAAAATATGGTGTTTGGACCACTCTTAGTAATACCGGTGGGACAGGTTGAACCGGTGAATGAGACGGCGATCGGACCGTTTTGTTCTTTCTTTTAATATCTAAAGGAAAAACATTAAACCAAACCATATTTTTTTAAGCATAATTATGTTTGTTTATATATTAATGTTGTTTGTTTAAATATTTTCATAACTTGTAATTTATTTCCTATTTTTCAAAGTATTTGTGACGTTATCGGTTTCTGAAATCCGATTCAAACAATCAGATTAGTTTGACTAATAAACCAGTAATAAGTCCAGTTTAATCTTCAGTCCAGTTATGAAATTGTTGCTTTATATACAACTAAAATACACTTTTACTTGAAAAGTATAGCACACACTGTGTTTATGCGCTTTAAGATTTATTTATTTTTTTTTATTTTATTATTTTTTTTTATGAAATAATCTGCTATCAAGACTGATACGGTGATACTACCCATTCTGTACCCGTGTGCTACGTTTTCTATTCACAGACCTCTCACAAAGTCACGTGTTCTACAAAACCGATTCTCGGTCTTATGGTTGCCTTCATAGACCAAACTAAGGCTTCTCTTTTGATTCTCAACCTTAGTGACCCATCTTATGACTTATGAGCCTAATCAAATGATTCATCCTTGTCATTGAACTCAGGAAAAAGTTAAAAAGCACAAGGGCCGACTCGATCAATTTGAGAGCTTTAGACAATATTAAAATCTAGTTCTATCATCCCTTTGAGAACATACAATTTTTTCTACATCTCTTCCTTTGCAAGCTTAGGGGTGTTTGTGGTCCGGTTTTTAGGTGAACCTGTAAATAACGGTTTATGAATAACTAAAATAAAAACTAAACATTTAAAAATAAAACCAAACCAAATAACGGTTTGGTTTCGATTTGGTTTACGGTTTGATCTTTGGGTTTCGGCTTTCTGGTTTTGGGCTTTTTGAGTCCGTTAAAATTAAAACCGAATCAAACTTTAACATTTTACGGTTTGAGACGGGCTAATCACATTGCAATTCTATATATATTTTTTATTAAATAATTAACACATAAATCATTAACATTGTACATACATATATACATAATACAGACATAGATACACATATATGTATGTATGTATGCATGCATGCATGCATAAACATGCACGGTCCGGTCTGGTCATAGTGAGAACCGTAAACAAAACCGTTTACTACGGTTTCAAACTTGAAACCGATCGACCAAATGTTTAGAGATATAAACCGCAAAACCGAATCATATGGGGCCCCAAACATACATCATAAAAACTCCCGAAACCTAGAAGACCTCCCTTGTTTTCATTACAATCATAACATAGTTCATAAAATAAATATCATTTCATGGCAGCAGAAAACGTGACATTCATTACCATTTTTCAAATAAGACAACGATAACTAACTTTCATAGACAAAATAAAACTCTATCAAATCTCTCAAAATAATTGGATTGTTAATCTAGAGTAGGGTAGTCTTCTTGCCATATGTTAAACCTAAAATAAAACTCTATCAAATCTCTCAAAATAATTGGATTCATCTCTTTACATACATGTGTTCAACCTAACATGCATGTTAAAACAAGAAAGTTTAAAGCTCAAAAGTTCTAGTTTAAAGTACTTCAAATAAACATCATTCATTAGTTTAAAGTAAAAGCAACTTTCAATAATATTTCATGAACCTCTCTATCATAAACAAGTAATCACATAACATATCATTCATCAAGTTATAATCTTAAACATACTCTAATTTTTTCATTTTCTAACTATCTTTTTAACTGTTGACATGCATACAACAAACTTAAGCTAGTAAGAAACTTCATACATCTAGCAGTGGGCACTATGATAACTTTAAGCATCTAACAACAAGGCTAGGATTTTACAATTTAACATCTAACCACGATGGTTATGATTTCGTACTCTAACATCAATGATAACCGTTAGGATTCTATAGTGTAACATTTAACCACGAGAGAAAATATTTCATTTGCTTTATCTTCTAACCTTAAAGGCTAAGTTTTCATACTTTTTGACATAGATACAACTCTTTAACATTTCATATGTAATAGTCTCTTTCATAAAAAATATCTCTATCATATAACATCACATTACTCAATTTGTATAATGTTAAAAGTGATTAACACACAATACACATATTTATTAAAGTTATTTCCTGGAAAAAAAAGTTAAATGCATGCATATCATCTTGGAATGAGTTTTAGCGTGACAATTAAGAAAACCTTTAGGAAGCTTCTAGAACTCCCCTTAAATTATGTAAATGATCATGTGAGTATACTACTGTAACACGCATATAGTGTTTGTACACTTGTGAGGTTTAAGTGGTGTCGAACAGTTATAGGGCGATCTCAAGACTAAAGTTAAGACAATGAAATATGGGTGATTGCTTGTGAACAACACTCGTTATATGGTTTTGAATGTTTATATATATATATTGTTATGTAAGTTATGGTTTTACCTACATATATGTTTATACCTGAACTTTGGTGTGATGTTTAAAGTATCTTTTGTTAAGAAAGATTGGTATTCATATTGAGAATTCGTCAATGAAAAGTAGCTAGTTTTTGCATATGTTATAAGGAAAGGCAATTCTAGCTCAAGTGACGCCAAGAAGAAGGCATTTTCGTTTTAGTAAACGTGTGAAAGCATCACACTACTCTTAGACCTGTCAGCTAGCTTAAATAGTTTTGCATTATATAGTTGTATATCCTTATACCATCTAATTAAACTTGACATGTAGTATATAAAATAACATCCTAATTCTGTTGCTAGTAATCTTTGATCAATCCCCAAACCCAAATTCAAGATAAAGGTGTTAGAAGTTGGTATCAGACCACATTGTTTTAAGAGGATCACAAGGAGTATCTAGACTTAAACTAAGACTTTAGAAGGCTGGGAATAACAAGAGTAGCTAGATGCGAGTCACAAGAAGCACTAATCATGTGGTGGTACTAAAGTCATTATAGCCTAGCGTTATCTAGATGGTGGGATAATGCTCAAGAACCAAATGGTCCTAGATTTTTGTTTACAAAAATGGACCAGCCAGATTATTCACATTAACAAAAATGTAATATTACAATAAACTGGCAGGTAAGCAGACAACTAGTTGCGTCACAAACCCCTTTTGAATTGCAAAGTCAATACTACTAAAACCAATATTTTCGGTCATAAAGCCGAGATATTACTGTGCATGACCCTTTGAACTCCCTTTGAACTAATCATGTGGTGGTACTAAAGTCATTATAGCCTAGCGTTATCTAGATGGTGGGATAATGCTCAAGAACCAAATGGTCCTAGATTTTTGTTTACAAAAATGGACCAGCCAGATTATTCACATTAACAAAAATGTAATATTACAATAAACTGGCAGGTAAGCAGACAACTAGTTGCGTCACAAACCCCTTTTGAATTGCAAAGTCAATACTACTAAAACCAATATTTTCGGTCATAAAGCCGAGATATTACTGTGCATGACCCTTTGAACTCCCTTTGAACTCTGTTCAAAAAATTCACAGCCTTCAGGGAGATGAACCCAAATGTATCGAAAGCAAAGGAGGTAAACACATGTTGGTTATTCAAGAAAGCTTTCTCGTGTTTAGCAACATTTCCTGATTCTGCTTTTAATGCAGCATGACCCGTCATTAATTCATTATCCGTAGAGTAAACCTCCCCTCGAGTGGATTAGTTAAGAAATTCATGAGAGCCTCCTTTTTAGTAAAAATTTTTTCCCGTTTAAAAACATCACAAAGAACATCTCTAACCAAATCATGCCTGTATTTAAAATCCGGTAACTCCTTGCAATCAAACGCATGCTCACCAAAAGAATCCTAGCACACTTTGAGACAAACTGGACATGGCTCATCGGCTGCAAATAAAGGAATCATTAGCCGATACTTCAGAATTTCTTGATATTCCTAAGCCAACATAATTTGCCCTAGTCCGTCAATAGGGATAGGAAATCTTGAGCATGAGGGATTCTGAGACATTTCAACACTGCTTTTTGACGAGGGAATAGATTGAAATTCACTCTCAAATTCTGAATGATTCTACTAAATAAGGCACTCGCTAAGACATGTTGAGCTTTAGGTGATTTTCTTAAAGTAATGAGTTTCTTTCAGAACTAGTGACACGACGATTCTCTAGTGATCTGTTAGCGATCCAAAAATTAGCCTTTCAAAAAAAAAAAACTAATCACGTGGTGGTAAAAGCATAAAACACATGACTAAACATTAAAGATCAATTGTACTTGCAAATGTGATTAAAGTTAGGTCTCCAAAACTAATGTTTGTGTTTCAACCATTAAGAATTAAGTATTTACGAACTAGGCCTCATAATTATAAATTTATTGTACACATGTGTTCTAGATAATTGTTCTTTATGTGAATATTGAATTGTTTTAATTCTTTATTTGTATGTAGCTAGTACAACAAGATTTCAAATATATGTGTGTATATATATATTATGAACACATAATAACACAATCTTAAAGCATTAACCTAGATAATTTTGTCAAGATAAAACCAAATCTTAATTTTTTTAACATCATTGTTAGACATTTACAACCCTTTCTTCTTTTATGAGTTTGCGAAAATTCACCTCCTTTTAAGACGTAACATTGTTGTAAGTTTTAGGTCTAAAACAGGTACCCATATATATATGTATGTATGTATGTATCTATAATAGGTTAAAATCCCGTGTATTACACGGGTTGAAAAAATAATATGTTACATATACAAATCTATTGACAAAAAGTTATGTAATTAAAAATCATGTACACTACAAAGTTTTACTAAACTCATGTTTACAAAGGTTGAATAAAATATGATATTTTTTAATGCATAAAGTCTTAAAAATATGTTTAAAATATTTGATGTAATAATTATAAGTTATGTTTTAATTTTAATTTTGTCAACAATGTAAATATTTTTATGTAATGTAATTCATAAACAATTTAATTAAAGTATATTTATTCTCCTTTTAACACATTAAATTAACTTTAACTAAAATTTATATTAATATATATAACTTGTATTTTTAAAAATTACTTACTTTTTTTATTTCAACATAGTATGTTTTTATCATTCAAATATTAAATATTTAAAAAATTTTAAAAGCAATTATAAAAAAATTAGTAACATTATTGTTATATCTATAAATATTTTAAAAAATATAATTTGAATTTGATAATATTTAAAAAACGAAAATTGTTGAATAAAAATATAAGTTCACTTAAAAACATCATAATTGATTTCATTTTAAATATAATTATTTCATAGTATATTAATTATTATAATTCTTAATTCCTAATTGCTAACTAAATAATAAATATATAATAATTAAATAGGAAAGAGAAGTGTAGATAATTAAATAGGAGAGAGAAGCGGGAAAACCAAAATATAGGTGATCTAAAATTGTGACAAGTGTCCACAATTATTTTGATTTATTAGTATAAATAGATCTATATACATATATATATGTATACACACATATGTAGATATGTACATATGTATATGCATATATATATGTATACACACACATATATGTATGTATACATACATACATACATACATACATACATACATACATACATACATATCTATATATATGTGTGTGTGTGTATATAGATGTATATATATGTATTGTTATGCGCTAAAATTTTACCCGGGATATTTCTGGATCAGGGATATTTAGGAATATCTAGGGATATATTATTGACTAACCAATATCTCTGTTTATTCCTAATATTGTCTGCGAGATTTCAGGAAATGGCAGGCTGACATGTAAATCAAAAATAATCACGGAAAGAGTAAATTGGGATTCCAACTAACTAATTATGGAACGCGGCAACAAGAAGAACTTCATGCCATTATTTTGAACAAGTCTCCTACATTTGGAAAGTGTTTGAGATATTCACAATGGCTTTATGAACGTTGTTAATCGTTTGTTTGTAATTCCATTGTATAATACCGAGGCAATTGATCGATATAGGACACATGAACTCCATTGGCAACCACAGAAGCTCACTTACATTATCAGCATCGATCATATTGTACTCTTTCATTGTATTTTCAATCAATTTCGTATTAATAAATTAGGCAGAGTGACTATTGTCACCTCCCAAGGTTTTAATGCCGGTAATCCTAAGGGATTAAGGGCTTTTCCTCGTATATATCTCGTGTGTTTGGCTATTTTTCTATTTTATATTCTCAAATATCCCTAAGGATCCTTTGGGATATTCTGACCACAAATTTGATATATATAAGATATTAGATTGTAAAACACAATACCCCAGTTTTCTAATTCGGTTTCGCTAAAAGTTAAGCTTGTTAATTTTTACCCGAAACAATTTGGTGCCCACCGTGGGGCAAACTTGTGTTTTTTATAACAAAAACTTTGTTTAAAGGCATTTTAAAAAGAAATATAGTGAAAGATGGCTTCACAACCGAGATCAACATCTGCATTACCTATTGTTTCTGCTACTACTAATGTATCTTCGCAGATTCCAGTCTTCACCAAGAAACCAGAAAATCCTAGAAAAAAGACTACCTTCATGGTTGAAAGTGTTCCTTTGACCAAGATGACCACTACTGCCCCTGTACTCGTTTCTAACAATGATATTTTGAGTATGTTTCAACAGGTACAACAACAAATGATAGATCAACAACGGATGAATCAAAGATTTCTCAGGGAAATGGAAAGCTTAAAGGCTGAGAAGAACAAGCAGATTGAAGTTACTACGCCAATAGCTCCAAGGATCCCAGATTTTGGAACATTGGGGATATCCAGGAACCATTCCGAAGACTTTATTCCTATGCAAACCAGCATCGGCACTTCGTCAGGACCCCAAGATCTGGGGATAGCACGGGATAATATTCTTATCCCCAGAACATCACTTCCAACTCCGATTACTGGTAACACCTACAATTATTCTCCAATCGACACTGCTGACTATGGTTCTTCATAGGAAACATGAATAACTCCCCAAGTAGCTGAAGAAATACAGAAACTTTGGGATATGATATCAAGCGTACCAGGAGTAGTTAAACCTATTCCGGAAGTTCCAGCGATCAGTCACAGGACATTCATATTTGCTCCACCTATATGTGATGCCGTGATCCCAAAGAGTTTACAAACTCATACCATAAAGCTATATGATGGAACTACAGATCCGGAATGGCATGTAGCCCAATATAGATAAAGAATGGAAACCAATCCTATTCCCCACACCTGAAAGAAGCTTGCTTGTGCAAGGGATTCGTTTCTACATTAACAGGAGCAACCTTAAAATGGCTACTCAATGTTCCTCCTTATTCGATTACATCATTTGCTCATCTGATTAACTTGTTTAATAATCAATTTTCATGCAAAAGAACATTTGGAAGGGTAACCAGTGATCTCTACAGGATAACACAGGGACCGGTTATGTCAACAAATTTGGCAGAGAATCCTTAGATATCCCTAATTTGGATATCACTACGGCTGTCCAAGCATTCAAGATGGGATTACAAAGAAACTCACCCTTTTATGATGACTTGGTTATGAATCCTTGCAGGAATATGGATGAAGTACGGAACCGTGCATTGAGATTCATTAGATTGGAAGATGATAAGGAAATCCAGAAGAGGATTACTACGACACCTACTAACGACCAGGGCAAAAGGAAGCTAGACTCGCCTACCAACAAGTCATTCAAACCCAAGCCATACTATAAATCCGACAACCACAAGATCAATTCTGTGGATGACGATGAAGATTGTAACATCAGTGCCGGAGCCGTGCGGGAACAGTGATCACAAACAGTAACATGAACAGTAATCAGGTACGAATTACATGTTTTCATTTCATGTCATGTTCAATATCATATGTCATTATCATTTAGTGTTATCAAACAGGGAATTCAAAATCATTTTAGAGAAACAAAACTCAGAAAACATGGTTCAACAGTCAGATAATTATTTGGCATTACAGAACCAACATGTGATTATGTGTTAGGATTTTATTATGTATAAACGTATGTGAGGCTTTATAGAACAAAACACACGGATGTTGTTACGTGAATGCTAAATTGACGGATTATTCGTATAGGTGACGATCTGTACGAATAATCTGAAAGTTTAATGTTCTGAATGATGTCCGATAATTAGAAAACAATATCGAAAAGTATAGTTATCGTCTTGTTCGTACGGGTGACGATTCGAACAAATACGCGCGACGACTATACGATTCGATTTTAGACAATAAATTAAATAATTTGGAAAATTTTAAATAAATGAAAGATATTTAGTTAATTTATTAGGAATCACAACCTAATTTGATTTTATAAACCTTATTTTAAAACCGAGTCGTTTTGTTACGAAAACTACGAAAAACCGACGTTTTACGCGAAACCGAACGAACCCGGACATAACCGGGTATTTCACCATCAATTATGATGGCATTTAATTCCCCACCAACCCAACCCACTAGATTTTTACACCCTATCTCGAGCTCTCTCTCTAGAATTTTTCTCAACCTTCTCTCTAAGATTTCTCCTTTAAATCACCACCATTTCAAGTATTCTTGGTGTCAAAACGACCATCATCATCTGTAGATCACGAAAGTACAAAGGATTCAAGCTTTTATCTGTAGATTTTGAGGTAAATCTCCATTTTTCATTTGGTTTTAGGGTGTATCACGAACCCTTTTGTTTTGTTGTTGTTTTAACCGGCCTAAACACTCATAAACACTTAGATGAACTATTGTAAACGACTAGAAAGCTTTAGGGACTAATCTGTAACAGGATAGGGTTGAAGATGAAGAGGATGATGCAGGTTCGTGAGCTGAATTCGATCGGCCGAACCTATTCGAGCCGGGCTAAGGACCAGCCGAACCTATGTTCCATGGCCGAACCTAGGTCTTAGACGAACCTGCTGACAGCCGAACCCTATGCACTGCCGGCCGAACCCTGTACTCTGCGGGTTGAACCTGTGCACAGGTGGCCGAACCTGTCTACTCTGACAAATAGCCAGAGCCGAACCTAGAAGTCTCCTTCTTAGCCGAACCTTCCATAGCAGCCGAACCCAAAGAAGGCGAACCCTTTGGGTACCGAACCTAGCATGGACGAACCTGGGATGGACGAACCTAGAGGATGGACGAACCTAGTATGGACGAACCTAGCATGGACAAACCTAGCATGGAGGGACCTAGGATGGATGAACCTAGGATGGACGGACCTAGCATGGACGAACCTAGCATGGATGAACCTGGACTTGGCCGAACCCTAAAGGTTCGCCGAACCTATGGTTGTTGCCTAGGTTCGCTGCCTTCATGGCTGATTGAACCTAAGTGTTATCAATTTATCGTATTGATGGGTCTAGGGCTGTTAAACGTAGTTTTAAGAACAAGGAAATGAATATACGAGTACTCAAAGCTTAGAACGAACTAAGGAACATGCATTATTGGATGTTATTGCATAAGGTGTTGGTGTTGACTTCAACATTAACATCTAACACTTAGAAATTTCATAGAAAATATAACTGAATTAGATTGTTCAATTGAACACTCTAAGCTAAGTTATACACACGGACGAACAAAGAACTATCGAAACAAAGATCTAGCAATAGGTTTAAGGTTAATTGAATGTATTAACCTAAGCCTAACTTGTTGATCATAATTTCTTAAATTAAATGGTAAGTTTTAATTAAGATATCCTTTAAATTAAATAAATGATTTCTAACTTAACAACGTAAAAATAAAGTGTTTAAAATGTTCTAATTGAGGTATATTGAAGATGACAATGTGAATACATCACTAAGGTGTAATGGTCATTAATTATGAGATTGGGATTACGATTTGGGTAATAAGTTAGACTAGTTAGATTAAATCTTAGAATCACATTAGCAACATAGGACACTTTAGTTACACACCGAGACCAAACTCTAGATACGACGACTAATACGTATACTTATCGTATTCGAACTATCTTAAACCAACTCAGGAACAGAAGATACTTTAGTCTACAAACAAGAGCGTGCATTTTGTGATAGTACATTACACCGCAACA